>JARQOC010000004.1:100869308-100971758 GCA_033576535.1 Allobates femoralis
AAAAGGGGGAATAAGGCTGCCTTCACACTTGCAGATGGATCTGCAGCGTTTTGCAGATGCATCTGCAAGTGTGAGCATGCTGACCGCGGCCCCTATGTTTATAATAGGGCGCACGCGGTGTGAAAGCTCTCATTCACTCCTATATGTGTACTGTCAGCAGGCGTATGCCTGCTTACAGATCACACTCTCCCCGCCCGCAGCATGGACGCTACATCTCGCGTCCACAGTGCGGACGGGAGTGTGTGATCTGTCAGCAGGCATACGCCTGCTGACAGTACACATATAGGAGTGAATGAGAGCTTTCACACCGCGTGCGCCCTATTATAAACATAGGGGCCGCGGTCAGCATGCTCACACTTGCAGATGCATCTGCAAAACGCTGCAGATCCATCTGCAAGTGTGAAGCCAGCCTAAGCAAGGGGTAAAAAGTGCTCTATACAGTCATGGCCAAAAGTATTGACACTCCTGCAATTCTGTCAGATAATACTCAGTTTCTTCCTGAAAATGATTGCAATCACAAATTCTTTGGTATTATTATCTTCATTTAATTTGTCTTCAATGAAACAACACAAAAGAGAATGAAGCAAAAAGCAAAACATTGATCATTTCACACAAAACTCCAAAAATGGGCCGGACAAAAGTATTGGCACCCTCAGCCTAATACTTGGTTGCACAACCTTTAGCCAAAATAACTGCGATCAACCGCTCACGGTAACCATCTATGAGTTTCTTACAATGCTCTGCTGGAATTTTAGACCATTCTTCTTTGGCAAACTGCTCCAGGTCCCCGATATTTGAAGGGTGCCTTCTCCAAACTGCCATTTTTAGATTTCTCCACAGGTGTTCTATGGGATTCAGGTCTGGACTCATTGCTGGCCACCTTAGAAGTCTCCAGTGCTTTCTCTCAAACCATTTTCTAGTGCTTTTTCAAGTGTGTTTTGGGTCATTGTCCTGCTGGAAGACCCATGACCTCTGAGGGAGACCCAGCTTTCTCACACTGGGCCCTACATTATGCTGCAAAATTTGTTGGTAACCTTTAGACTTCATAATGCCATGCACACGGTCAAGCAGTCCAGTGCCAGAGGCAGCAAAGCAACCCCAGAACATCAGGGAACCTCCACCATGTTTAACTGTAGGGACCGTGTTCTTTTCTTTGAAACTCTATGTTGATGCTTTTGCCCAAAAAGCTCTACTTTTGGAAGTGCACTGAGATACAGGCTGATTTGCTGCTAAGGGAAAAAAAGAAAAAAAAAAAAAACCTCTTTATATCTGATTCTCTAGCGAGTGTGACCGCGAGCTTTGTGTGACAGAGCGCAAGTGCGACAGAAGTAAGTGTGTGACTTGTGATTCAGTGAGGAGGTGTTTGGGAATCCTGCAACAAATACCTGTGTGAATTGCTGACTGTTTGTTTTTGTTTTTTTTCACCTTTTCATTTTATTGGGCTTTCTTATCTTTCTTTTCTCTCTACAAGTTTATAGTCTCTTATTTTACTACCTGTAAGTTAAAGGGTTAACTACTTGCACTTAAAACCTGTGGTGTAGCTATACTTACAAGGGGTTAATTAAGGGTGGGGGTGCATAATTAAGGGTTTATAAGAAGCAGCTGGTTGGGGCTTCCAGTCCTTTGGAAGTGCACTGAGATACAGGCTGATTTGCTGCTAAGGGAAAAAAATAAAAAAAAAAAAACCTCTTTATATCTGATTCTCTAGCGAGTGTGACCGCGAGCTTTGTGTGACAGAGCGCAAGTGCGACAGAAGTAAGTGTGTGACTTGTGATTCAGTGACTTTGGATTCAGGGAGTTTGGAAGGGAGGACTTACTGAATTGCTGGTTGTATTTTATTAATACTTTGCATTTCTTTGTACTTATCATTTCTGTCTGGTGCAATCCCCATTAGGAAATGAGCTCCATGATTGGCAATGCCATCCAGTGTACATCTTGCCACATGTATGCATTCCTTGACCAGCCGGCCGAGGGTGCATACTGCTGTGTGAGATGTGAGTACGTTGTGCATTTGGAAGCCCAGATACTGGATCTAAATGAACGACTGACAACGCTGAGATCCATAGACAATATGGAAAGGAGTCTGCTGCTCACTGAACAGCTGCTCAATGGGATAGATGTGGGGGAGGATGGTACTATGGAGCCTCAGGACCATGAGGTAGCTAGCTGGGTGACAGTTAGAAGGCGGGGTAGAGGGAAGGGTGCCAGGGAGGCTAGCCCTGATCTGGCACACCCCAATAAATTTGCTATGTTGGCAGATGAGGGGGGTGTGAGTTCAGGTACAGCACTGCTGCAGCAGGGCATGACCTCTGAAAGCCAGAGGAGTGGCTGCTCCAGTAAGGGGGAAAACAGGAGAGTAGGGCAGGCCAGACAGGTGCTGGTAGTGGGGGACTCAATTATTAGGGGAATAGATAGGGCAATCTGTCACAAAGACAGGGATCGTCGAACAGTGTGCTGCCTACCTGGCGCTCGAGTCCGGCACATCGCTGATCGGGTTGACAGATTACTGGGAGGGGCTGGTGAGGACCCAGCGGTCATGGTGCACATTGGCACAAATGACAAAGTTAGAGGTAGGTGGAAGGTCCTTAAAGATGATTTCAGGGAATTAGGCTGCAAGCTTAAGGCAAGGACCTCCAAGGTAGTATTCTCTGAAATACTGCCTGTACCACGTGCCACACCAGAGAGGCAACGGGAGATTAGGGAGATAAATAAGTGGCTCAGGAATTGGTGTAGGAAGGAGGGGTTTGGGTTCCTGGAGAACTGGGCCGACTTCTCTGTTGGCTACAGGTTCTATGCTAGGGACGGGCTGCACCTCAATGGGGAGGGTGCAGCTGTGCTGGGGGAGAAAATGGCTAGAAGGTTGGAGGAGTGTTTAAACTAGGGATTGGGGGGGAGGGTATTCATTGTATAGGAGGGGAAGATAGTGTAAACAGTAACCTGGGCACAAGTAATAAAAGTGGGGGTGGCATGGGGGGTGGGGTTAGAACAGTCAATCTAGTAGGAAGGAATAGAGGTAAAGAGAGATGCATAAAGTGCATGTTCACTAATGCCAGAAGCCTCACCAACAAAATGGAGGAATTAGAATTGATTTTGTTGGAAAATATTTATGACATGGTGGGGATTTCGGAGACTTGGCTGGACGAGAGCCATGACTGGGCTGTTAATTTACAGGGCTATTGTCTGTTCAGAAATGACCGTACAAATAGGCGAGGAGGAGGTGTATGTTTATACGTAAAATCATCCTTAAAACCCATCCTGCGTGATAATATAGGTGAATCTAATGGAAATGTAGAGTCTCTGTGGGTGGAGATAAGGGGAGGGGGAAAAAATAATAAATTACTGATAGGGGTTTGTTATAAGTCCCCAACAATAATGGAAGTGGAGGAGAATATCCTCATAAAGCAAATAGATGAAGCAGCGACTCAGGGAGAAGTCATTATTATGGGGGACTTCAACTACCCTGAAATACATTGGGGATCAGAAACCTGCAGTTCTAGCAAAGGTAATAAGTTTTTGAAAACTATAAGAGACAATTACCTTTCACAACTGGTTCAGGACCCAACAAGAAGGGGGGCACTGCTGGACCTAATATTAACCAACAGGCCAGACCGCATATCAAATATACGGGTTGGAGGTCACTTGGGTAATAGTGATCATAACTTAATAAGCTTTCAAGTATCCTTTACTAAGACGTGTAGTAGAGGGGCCACAAGGACACTAAACTTCAGGAAGGCAAATTTCCAACGGTTGAGAGATGATCTTAGTGCAATAAACTGGGACGATGTCCTGAGACATAAAAGTACACAACACAAATGGGAGATGTTTATTAGCATCCTGAATAGGACCTGTGCACAATATATACCCTATGGGAATAAGCATGCTAGAAATAGGAGGAAACCACTATGGCTAAATAAAGCGGTAAGAAGTGCAATAAGTGACAAAAAGAAAGCATTTAGGGAATTAAAGCAAGTAGGTAGTGATGAAGCATTAAATAAATACAGAAAATTAAATAACATTTGTAAAAAGCAAATCAAGGCAGCAAAGATTGAGACAGAGAGACTCATTGCCAGAGAAAGTAAAAAGAATCCCAAAATATTTTTTAACTACATAAATAGTAAGAAACTAAAAAATGATGGTGTTGGCCCCTTTAAAAATAGTCTGGGTGAAATGGTGGATGAGGATGAGGAAAAAGCAAATATGCTAAATGACTTTTTTTCAACAGTATTTACACAAGAAAATCCCATGACAGACAATATGATCAGTGATAACAAAAATTCTCAATTAAACGTCACCTGCTTAACCCAAGAGAAAGTACGGCATCGTCTAAAAATCACTAAAATTGACAAATCCCCGGGCCCAGATGGGATACACCCCAGAGTGCTGCAGGAATTAAGTACTGTCATAGATAGACCATTATTTTTAATATTTAAAGATTCCATAATATCAGGGTCTGTACCACAGGACTGGCGTATAGCAAATGTGGTGCCAATATTCAAAAAGGGGACAAAAACTGAACTTGGAAATTATAGGCCAGTAAGCTTAACCTCTACTGTGGTAAAATCCTAGAGGGTTTTCTAAGAGATGCTATACTGGAGTATCTGAACAAAAATAACCTCATGACCCATTATCAACATGGTTTTACGAGGGACCGTTCCTGTCAAACTAATCTAATAAGCTTCTATGAAGAAGTAAGTTCTGGACTGGACCAAGGAAATGCAGTGGATGTGGTGTATATGGACTTTTCAAAAGCTTTTGATACGGTGCCACACAAAAGGTTGATACATAAAATGAGGGCAATGGGGATAGGGGAAAATATGTGTAAGTGGGTTAAGAACTGGCTTAGTGATAGGAAACAAAGGGTGGTTATTAATGGAACACACTCAGAATGGGTCACAGTTAACAGTGGGGTACCACAGGGGTCAGTGTTGGGTCCGCTTCTATTTAATATATTTATTAATGACCTTGTAGGGGGCATACAGAGTAGAATCTCAATATTTGCAGATGACACTAAACTCTGCAGGGTAATCAATACAGAGGAGGACAATTTTATATTACAGGAGGATTTATGTAAACTAGAAGCTTGGGCTGCTAAATGGCAAATGCGCTTTAATGGGGATAAATGTAAAGTCATGCACTTGGGCAGAGGAAACAAAGGGTATAATTATGTGCTTAATTATAAAACACTGGGCAAAACTATCACTGAAAAAGACCTGGGTGTATGGGTAGATGACAAACTCACATTTAGTGGCCAGTGTCAGGCAGCTGCTGCAAAGGCAAATAAAATAATGGGATGTATTAAAAGAGGCATAGATGCTCATGAGGAGAACATAATTTTACCTCTATACAAGTCACTAGTGCGACCACACTTAGAATACTGTGTACAATTCTGGTCTCCGGTGTATAAGAAAGACATAGCTGAACTAGAGCGGGTCCAGAGAAGAGCGACAAAAGTTATTAGAGGACTAAGGGTCTGCAATACCAAGACAGGTTATTAAACTTGGGGTTATTTAGCTTGGAAAAACGAAGGCTTAGGGGTGATCTTATAATAATGTACAAATATATGAGGGGACAGTACAGAGACCTTTCTAATGATCTCTTTACTCTTAGGCCTGAGACTGGGACAAGGGGGCATCCTCTACGTCTGGAGGGAAGAAGGGTTAATCATAATCACAGACGCGGATTCTTTACTGTAAGAGCAGTGAGACTATGGAACTCTCTGCCACATGATGTTGTAATGAGTGACTCACTACTAACATTTAAGAAGGGCCTGGATGCCTTTCTTGAAAACTATAATATTACCAGTTATACATACTAGATTCTTTGATAGGGCGTTGATCCAGGGAATTAGTCTGATTGCCGTATCTGGAGTCAGGAAGGAATTTTTTCCCCCAATGTGGAGATTAGTGTTGCCACATGGGTTTTTTTTTGCCTTCCTCTGGATCAACATGTTAGGCTATGGGTTGAACTAGATGGACTTAAAGTCTTCCTTCAACCTTAAAAACTATGTTACTATGTTACTATGTTACTTTTGTCTCATCTGACCAGAGAACATTCTTCCAAAACGTTCTCAGGTAAGTTTTGGCAAACTCCAGCCTGGCTTTTTTATGTCTCGGGGTAAGAAGTGGGGTCTTCCTGGGTATCCTACCTTACAGTCCCTTTTCATTCAGACGCCGACGGATAGTACGGGTTGACACTGCTGTACCCTCGGACTGCAGGGCAGCTTGAACTTGTTTGGATGTTAGTCGAGGTTCTTTATCCACCATCCGCACAATCTTGCGTTGAAATCTCTTGGCAATTTTTCTTTATGTCCACATCTAGGGAGGTTAGCCACAGTGCCATGGGCTTTACACTTCTTGATGACACTGCGCACGGTAGACACAGGAACATTCAGGTCTTTGGAGATGGACTTGAGATTGCTCATGCTTCCTCACAATTTGGTTTCTCAAGTCCTCAGACAGTTCTTTGGTCTTCTTTCTTTTCTCATTGCTCAATGTGGTACACACAAGGACACAGGACAGAGGTTGAGTCAACTTTAATCCTTGTCAACTGGCTGCAAGTGTGATTGTTATTGCCAGCACCTGTTAGGTGCCACAGGTAAGTTACAGGTGCTGTTAATTACACAAATTAGAGAAGCATCACATGATTTTTCTAAGGGTGCCAATACTTTTGTCCACCCCCTTTTTTATGTTTGGTGTGGAATTAGATCCAATTTGGCTTTAGGACAATTCTTTTTGTGTTTTTTTTCATTGAAGACAAATTAAATGAAGATAATAATACCAAAGAATTTGTGATTGCAATCATTTTCAGGAAGAAACTGAGTATTATCTGACAGAATTGCAGGGGTGTCAATACTTTTGGCCATGACTGTATTTTGCAATTAGTGCATAAGTGGTCAGATCTAGATGCCATATGGTGCCATAAGGTGCACTTACCTATGGCTGTAAGGTATAGGCACTGTGGGGAAAAAATGCATAAAGTTGTTACACATTACTAGAGACCCTGGTGGTAAGTGGAGGAGGATGTCTCCATGTGATCATTTACTTACACTGTCCGTGGGGGGATCATAGAGGGCTGTGAGCGGCGTTCTATGGCGTGGCCGCTTGTTTTATGTCGGACCGGAAGCGCGGAGACATCCGGCTTCCGGTCCTTGGAACGCCTAGGGCCACAATGGACCGCATTGCGGCACATGCGCAATATTGCTCTAGTCTCGCGCATGCTCTTTAGGAAATCGGTGCGCAGAGTGTGTTTAGTGAAGGATACAAGGTAGATCAGGGACAGTTTTCTGCTGATTTAGGGAATCTAGAAGTAGGGAAAGAAATAGAGATTGTTAATATGCAAAATAATTCATATCTAATTGTAAATAGATAACAATTGGTAATCTCAGGTAATTACTTTTCTAAGTGCAAATGATATACAACATACATGCATGCAGTGGCAATAATATGGATCATAGCTATATACCAATTCTGGAATGTGTACCCAAGTTACCTCAGTGCTGTAGTTTTGTCAACATCAACACTGATCATGAATTTCTCCTGACTTGCACGCACAAAATGTATGTGTTGTGCTTCTGCTGACAGCTTCACTGTGTCTGGAGGCTTGGTAATATGTGATGGATAGTATCCTGCCTTCTCAAGAGAACATGGCTGTTTTTTGCTCATGGTCAATCCTGCAGTGTCTCATGAAGCCTTGAGAAGGCTATGTACCTAGCCCATGCATGTGGTACGTGTTGCCAATATGGTTTGGGGGGGGGCCCAAAAAAAAAAATTTAGAGCCCATCTTGGTTGATTTGTTTTACTCCTTGTTTGACTACATAGAGATGATGGGCTTAGATATGGGTTTTTTATTTGAAATAATGTATGTTGGGGAGGTCCATGTGTAACATGAGGAACGTGATGGTGGAGAACTGACTATTTTTGTATGTATGTTCCTAAATTTTATTGTTGTATGAAGTCAGAATGGTGCCAATTTGAGAGGGGGATGGGCTGGGAATGGGAGGCATGTTGTACGTGCTTTATGGCTAGCAGGTGTGTAGGGAAGTATTTATCTTGGTGCGTCTTGATATGTTTGTTGGCTCTGACAATATTTTTTTTTTCCAGGGGTTGGTTTGTCAGCTTATCATGGACAGTGAACAAAGGCTTCTCGTGGCTTTTGCGTTGTTGGAGGAGGACTTGTGGCTGGAGGACAGAGCTGAGAGATTGCGGGCTTGTAGACCACATTGTGTGTGGTGTCGTGAGTGGCTTTGGCAAAGGGCCAACCTGAGCAACATGTGACTGCTCCGTCAGCTGTATGACAGGAATCCGCATGACTTCAGGAATTATCTCGGTATGTCCGAGGACTCCTTCAAATGCATTCGCCCATGGATAGCCCGTCAGGACACTGTGATGCATAGAGCTGTGTCACCTGAGGAGCGTTTGGCTGTGACTCTGCGCTTCCTGGCAACAGGTCATTCGATGACGGACCTGCTATACTCTGCAGCAGTCTCACGGCCACTGCTGATCCGCCTCATACCTAAGACGTGTGAGGCCATCTGGAGTTGCCTGCAGCCATCCTACTTGCATTTCCCAACAACCACTGCAGAATGGATGAATGTTGCCAGTGGTTTTGCGGAACGCTGGCAATTTACAAACTGCCGCGGGGCTTTGGATGGTAAGCACGTGAGGATCACGCAAACTCCCAACACGGAGTCCCTTTATTGCAACATTAAAGGGTATTTTAGCGTGGTCTTCCTGGCCCTCGTAGATGCTCACTATGAGTTCCTGTACGTGGATGTTGGCATTAACGTGCGTATCTCAGGTGGGGGTGTTTTTGGACACAGCTCCTTTGGGCAAGACCTGAGGAGAGGTGCTCTTAACATGCCCTCAAATGATGTCACAACTGGTAGTCTCAACTTTGCGTTTGTGGGGGATGAAGCATTTCCACTTCATGGTCACCTACTACGGCCATATCCCTAGAGGACTGTTACTTCTGAGCAATGCATTTTCAATTACTGGCTATCCCGGGCGTCGTCGTGTGGTTGAAAATGCGTTCAGGATCATGGCCAATAGATTCCGCATGTTTCATACGCCTTTGAATATGAAACTGGAATCTATAGATATAGTAGTGCTGGCCTGCTGTGTGCTGTATAACTTCCTGTGTCGTAGGGATACTCCATCATACACGCTGGCAATTTATGTGGATTCAGTGGACTCCACAACAGGGGAAATCAGTCCCGGGGCGTGGCATGCAACCAACCAAGGTCTGGCGCCACTCCAGCCGCTGAGCCAGGATCTGAGTCCGCAGGATGCCAGGAGCAGCAGGGACAGCTACTTCTCCTACTTCAATGGCCCTTGGACAGTGACCTGGCAGCAAGAACAGGTATAGGGTGGCTGGGGTTGTCAGGCACAACCAGCAGGAGGAGGGTATAGTCATCCGTGTGGCAGCACCAGGAGATGTGTGTTTGTGTTGGTTTGCAATATGATTTGATGTTTCCTTTTTTTTTTTTTGTTTATGTATTTTTTTTTAACAAGAATTAGAAATATGAATTGGTTTGTGTTTGGTTCCTATGGTCATTAAGTTGACATTTGTATTCTTTGTGTGATGTGAACATTTGTTGTTTTGTTATGTATGTTGTTGTATCTTTTTGGTTTTGTGCACACATTTGATAAAAAAAAATCTGATGAGAACTACCTGTGTCTGTCTTTACTTTTAACTACAGGGCAGTTGCACATAGCATTATGCTGTGCACAAAGGAATGTGAGGCCACAATGGTCTTTATGGGTCCATGCTGCATTGTGTGCACATTTCCTGTACACAGGTCCAGGCCCACACTGCATGCTGTGACTGTGTTTCCCTGTCCATATTTTATGGATTCACACATGGGTATGTGTCCACACATGGACAATTGTATAGTGTTGGTTGTGGCTGTAGGTAGACATCAGTATCTGCACACACACATGTCTGCACATACATAGTTCAGCCTGGAATAGACACAATACATGCACATGTGCCCATACTGATTTTTGTTGCTTATCGACGTCAACAACACACATAGCCATTCCTAGTGTCAGCCACAGAGCAAAAGACGAGATGTGCTGTGTGGCACTTTGGCAACGCCAAAGTGTCTTGCAGGAGCCGCAACACATGACATGAGTGTGGATTAGCGAGATAGTCAAAAGGCCAAATGCGTCATGTAGTGGGCAGACTTCCTGACAAGGCTAACCAATGGTAACACAGTTGGGTAGGCCATTCGGAGTGGTAGGGGCGCGGTGTAACACACTCTGGCACGCCTATCTCTGCGCAGTGGCCAAACACTATGCCCACATCGCTGATGTGGTGGTGGCATGTAATGTGGTGATGTGAGAAGTGAAGATCGCTTCTGGTCTTGGTAAGGCGATTTCTGGAATGCAGGATCGCCAGTGATCGCACGCAAAATCGCTACGTGTGACATCTCCGAAGCGTTGTGAAAAAAGTGCCCGGAACGTGCGCGCTTACAACAAATTGCCAACGATATGGCGGCAATATAGAGGCATGTGATTGTACCTTAATGGACTTAAATTGAGAAGTGACTTCCGGCCCGGCCAGCAAACAATGCAGTGATCCCAATAATCACAACTAGCGGAAAAGGACCGGAGTGGCTCCATGAACAGCAAAATAGAAAAACATAACACTAGAGTGGTGCATTATATTTTTGTTAATTAAATTCTGACCACTATAAAGATATATCGGGAATATAATTTGCATAGATTTATAAACCTTTTTAGATTAAGAAACACAGTAGTGTTTAGAAGAGGACATTCACTTCAAGGAGCCAACATGTGGCTCCTTAATGTCTGCGAACATAGAGGGATTACAGCAACCCCAATTACATCATGTTACAGTTGGGGGCACAGTTCTGAACGCCCAAAGGGGTGACAGGTTCATTTTAAGACCTTCTTCAAACATGCACATTTAGGCGCCATTCACCTGGGTGACATCAATCACATTCCACAACACAATGGAATCTCACCCAATCTACCTAAAGGTGGGTCACACGCGGCGATCTGGTCTGCGATGTCGGAAGCGACGTGCAGGTGCGCGGTCGCTTCCGACATCGCAGGCCAGCTGTCACACGGCACGACGGTGCCGGTGACGCGGCGGCGATGTGGGCGGAGCCGTCGCTCGCTGGGCTGGGCTCAGCCCAGCGAGCGATGGCTCAGTAACCCTGTGATATAGGCTGGATCGCGCCGCCAACAGTGTCAGATGGCGCGATCCAGCCTAATCGCTGGTCACAGGTTGAAAGGTTTATGAACATGTTCATAAACCTGTCAACCTGCGACCAGCGATAATTTGCAGTTGCGTCGCGCTGTCACACAGCGCGACGCACTTGCAATATCGCCCGCGACTTCGCTGTGACGTCACTGTGCGGCGATGTCGCGGGCGACATCGCCGCGTGTGACCCCACCTTAAGTGTGCATGTTTGAAGAAGATCTTATTAGACCAAATTGTCACAACACGTTTTTTCACTGTTCACAATGAAAAAACACCTTTGCTTTATTTGTTTGAGTGCCAGATTATTTTCTGTTAGCTGCAACAATGACATCACAACTACAACACGTATCTTTGTAATAGTTAATCCCTAAACTCAGAGCTACCAATGATGTAGAAGTATGAAGTCAGTTATTGGCTGCAGTGATGTGTATCACAGTCATCATAACCACACCGGTGCAGCCAAAACACTGAGAACAGAGCAGTGGAGAGAGCCAGGAGACTTGGGGAAGGTGAAATACTTGCTGTGGTTATTGTTGCAATCATTTGCGTGCCACTTTTGTGAAAATGAAAAGACACATTCCCCTGCATACCTCAGAAATTAACCTTTATTCTCTTCCGAGCCGTATGGAAATAACTACTGAAAAAGTTCGGGAGGGTCTGCTCTCTGTGGTCCTTGCC
The DNA here is from genome assembly GCA_033576535.1 of Allobates femoralis. Classification (NCBI taxonomy): domain Eukaryota; kingdom Metazoa; phylum Chordata; class Amphibia; order Anura; family Aromobatidae; genus Allobates; species Allobates femoralis. The sequence continues at coordinate 100,881,216 of JARQOC010000004.1, forward strand.
ACCCTGGTATACCCGCCCGCTCTATTGAAACTGCCGCCCCTCCTGTGTATGCATATTGAGTGACAGGCACTACTCTCGCTCCTGCACAGTGCACGGGTCACTGTGCTCCATTTAAGCTGCACAGTGCCTGAAGTGTCGTGAGATTTGTGAAGTCTCGTGCTTGTGAAGTGGAATCTCATAAGACTTCTGGCACTGTGCGTCTTCAATGGAGCATGGTGACTCGTGCCAGTGTGCAGACATGAGAGTAGTTCCTGTCACTCAGCATGCATACACAGGAGGGGCGATGGTGTCAATAGAGCGGGGTGGGTATTTCAGGCAGGGGGGTGGTGAGGATGACAGAGAGCAAACCGTCCCAGACCCTTTCAGGAGTCATTTACATACAGTGCAGGAGAGAATAAAAGTTAATTTCTGAGGTATGCAGGGGGACGTTTGTATATATAGAAAGGTTACAGAAACCCAGGGGCTGGCTGGCAAATTTCGGCCTTGGGGGCAAGCACACAGCAGTGGCACATGAGCAGTGAGCCCAGACCAACATGACAGATAGCGGGGCGACCCCAAAACTGCTGCTTGACCACTGGCCTGGGAGGCATCTGCCCCCTGCCCCCTGGGCCAGCCAGCCCCTGCAGGATCCCAATTATATCATGTTACAGCTGGTGGGCACAATTTAGAACACCCAAGTTCACTTCAATAGACCGAAACATCACAACATGTAGTGGCCATGTTTTTGGACTATTCACAATAAAAGATCACTCTTGCATATTTTTTTGAGTGCCGGATAATTTTATGTGGTTGCTACAGGGCTGGACTCTATCTATGCACCTAAATTGATTTAGATTGCCATACTTACCTATTTTTTTAACAAATATATTTATTGAATATTTTCAACAGTACATTACAATATTTCAACTCTTGCAGTTAAAGCACAAACCACAGCAGCAGGGCAGATTTACCACTGGATCCGGGAGAGGGAACATTTCTGCTATGTTTGTTGTTTTACAACAGTGAAACGTTTGGCTCCACTTAATGTGAAAGTGGAAAACCCTTTTATTAAAACTTTAAACAAACTATCTGCAAATTATTGTAAAGAAATATAATTAGAAGGAAGAAAAGTAATAAAACATGCAAAGGCAAGGTTATCAAACCAGGAATCACATGACATATTGGAAAACCACATCACACTAAGCAGAAGCTGAGAACCATCATATCATACCCTGATTGACTTTACACAATTCCATGGCCACAATCATTTGTGGGGTAACAATATTCATGAACTGATACTTCACATTTGGATCAGTAGTAAATTCCCTGAAACATTTTGCCTTTAATATAACCTGTTCACTTCAATGGTGTGCTATCTGCTCCAGTGAATACAAAGAGAGGAGATGTCTACAGAGGGGAACAAAAAGTCTTCACCATAGTGGAGTTTGGAGTGTGACAGTTTGAGGTTGTGGACAGGTGTCTTTTATACTGATACCAAGGAAAACAGGTGCCAGTACTACTGGTAATGAGTAGAGGACACAGGAGCCTCTTAAAGAAGAAGTTACAGGTCTGTGAGAACCAGAAATCTTGCTTGTTTGTAGATGACCAAATACTCAATTTACACCAAAATATTAAAAAGTATTTCTTTCCAAATCAGACTATGTAATTTTCAATATTTGTTTTCTCATTTTCTCCCTCATAGTTAAGGTCACCTATGATGTCAATTGCAGGCCTCTCTCATCTTTTTAAGTGGGAGAACTTGCACAATTGGTGGCTGAGTAAATACTTTTTTTCCCCACTGTGTGTAGATCAATACAAATTGCTGCATGAAGACATGCTTGTCATCTGAAAAGTGTTTGCATACTCTGAAATGCTCACCAACAAATATATTAATCATAACTCTGCCAAGAATTATATCACCAAAGATACATGCTGAACAAAAACAATCTCGAGAGACAGCTGGTGAAATTGAAAAAAATACAGTGTACGAAAAGCTCGTAGGGGTCGTGGACACGTGGTATTACATGGTGAGTTCCAACAGTGCGGTAGGCTCTTGATGCCACTATACTGCCCAGCATGCAACTTGGACATTTGACCATAAAGGGTGTTGACTAGGTTCAGGTATCTGTACGGGGGGATTATTAATGGAGTGTGAGGGACTTCTGACATAGTATTGTATTAGCTATGTGTGTCCCTGCCAGCTATTTCTGTACCCACATTTGGTACTCTAAACCGCCATTTGTGTGAATAGTGCAGGCATGTGATATTTTAATTAAAAAAAAATTTTTTGTGTTTTTTTATCGAATTGTCTTGCACTTTAAAATCTTTTATGTTTTTCTCTTTTGAGATCTGTGCCATATCACTATATACTGCTCTATATGATATTATTGAGGACAAATATATCATATTGAACTAGGTGGACCCTGCAAATTAACTCTGTCTATTGTAATCTTATGTCTATTTTTTCATTGGGTTGGGCTGTGATGTGCACAGAGACCTATGCACATAGCCTGTGATGTGTTTCTACTGAGTGTCCTTCCTGCCTGAGGCACTGGCCTTCTGGTAAAAATTCCTTCATAGACGTAACATTGTTGTCCTTTTGTTTCTATGTAACTATGTGTATTCTTGTATGAATTTTTTAATGAGTAATTCAATAAAAATCATGTATTTTTTACAATTTCACCAGCTGTATCTCGAGACTGCTCTCCAACAAATACCTAGAATTAGAAATACTTAACAAGGTCAACATTTTTTGTACTAATTTCTATAATGTTGTTTTCGAATTGTAAATTATGGGCTTTACTAGTGATGAGAGAATTGATTTTGAATTTGCCCTGGATTTTTTGAAATGCAAATGAGAAAATATCAAGCAATATGGTCTACCCTTTTGTGGGAAAAAGGCAAATAAAATGTATGCTCCCCTCCCTCAGCATCACCAAAGCTGTCCTGGTATCTCCAGCCTTGTTATGGTCTCTTCTTCTGCTATCTTCCAGATACCATCATGTTGGAGATGACTCACATCAATGACATCCAACGCGCCCCACATGACTACACAAAGAGCAATGCATAACAACGCCTGGGACCTAGTAAATGGAAGACTTGGCCAGAAGTGGCCAGAAGACCTCCAATGAAGTTTGATGATAAAAGACAGACAAACTAATCTAAGGACCAGTTGCAATGAGAGAATGAGAGAGGTGTCTGGAGGGCAGAGCCGAGGTGAGTATAAGATTTTTGACACCTTCTCACCTGATTCAACTTGTATTAAATATATTCAATGCATACCAAATTTTGAGTGAACCTGCCTGAATCCGGGCAGCGCTAATCGATAATTGAAAGCCTCCTCTGTACAAGTACGCATATTGAAATAACCTATAAACGTCGATTTGGATCACCCACTTGACTTCTAAGCCCAGGATGAGCAGGGAATTCACTAAATAAAATGAGTAGGGATTTAGATCAATACATGCAAGTTATACTTATGGCCACTTTACACGTCCCAACATCGTTTCAATGTTGGATACAACGACGCGGGAGCGCGCACTTTTTTGGCAGACATCCCAGATCGCATAGGAGCTGTAACACTGGGCGATATCGGCAGGCAACACAACTGCGATGTCTACGCCCCCTTGTACGTGCGACCCAGGAACGACCATGTAACATGGGAGAGAATAGGGGAAGTTGGTCTCCAAGTCGGGTTGGGCTTTCACACAGCACGATCCTGCCAGATCGTCCATCCAATATCGGGCAGTTGGAGAGCAGGCTCATTTCTTCCCTGATATCGTTTTGGCATCGTTCGTGCATCGTATTGGACATTTACACCATACAACGCACGAATGATATCGGGGACAACACACGAACCACGTGACTTTTTATCGGAGTTGGACGCCGATATCGGGACGTGTAAAGTGGCCATCAATCCTTTTTTAGAGTACTGTCTATTAATCTGCTCATCTAATTCTGCTCTATATCATGCTGCCTGCAGAACGGACTTCATTTTCAATGTGACAGGTCCCCTTTAAACTTGCTTTGTATTAAATTCATACTTAAAGCTTGTTCTATAATTCCTTCCCACTCTGTTTTCCTCCAAAGTTAATTAAATTAAATCTTATTATTATAAATAAACCAAAGAAATGAAATGAAAGAAAAATCAAAAGGCGATCAAACACAATCAGTGAACAAGTGGTGCCAGAGTAAAGCATTGTATTCTGGAGGTCATGGTTCATGTATGCAATCACGTTATATACCCCCCATGCAGGCTTATTCCCTGCCATGTGTATACATAAAAGTGGCCAAATCTCCTTTATCCCTTTTCTGTTTATTGGTTTGAAAAGACTCAATACATCTATTTTTTAGAGTTCTAAAAAAGCTAAACCCATTATTTTACATAATGATTTTGAAGTGCATATCAGAGGACATCACGGCGGGGATTCAAATGGCAACTTCCAGGAATTCTATTGTAATTACCATAATTTAGATGTTTTTTTCATGTGAATATTGATCTTGATGGTGACAAATGGAAGTATTCACATATTTGTCATAAGCTACAACAAAAGTCATATGTTTTTTCCCCTTTTCTAGAGAACAGGATCCTTAAGGTGAGAACATCCCATTCGAGAAAGACAAATACATTGAGGTTTTAGTGTTATTTCATGGGTGATGTGATGCGCGGTAGTTACCAAACCTCCATGGAAGTGACCAAAAGAGGAAAAAAAGCCCCCAGAACCAGGAGGTTTGTAAGTCAATGTGTGAGGCTCTAAATAGAATAATAGAAAAGATTATAAATAGAAATAAGGTCTATTTAAAAGACATTTGTCTAACACATCCATAAAAGTTAGAACTTTCGTGAAGGTTCCTCAACATAAAAAGTAAGTCAACGTTCCATCTTGTGCAGAAGTCTTTTTATTTCCTCAACTGAAAACCATAATGTCAAATAATAGCCAAGGGGTTTTGAATTGACAAGTTGACCATCACTCTCCTTCCAGCATCCAAGTTCTTTAATTCCGGTAATGTTATATCCACATGCAGCCTGTGATACCCATCACTGTGGCCCTGAACCATCTATATATGTACTGTCTGGTAAGATGTATCTTTCATACCAATAGTAAGTCCAGTGGTAGCATTGTAGGGACCGGCAATTAAGAATTTTTGTGCTATTTGATCATTTCTGGGCCAGCCGTATATGGCAGAATGGGGGATTCCTGACTCCTATAGAATAGAAAGTAGTAGATAGTGTAAAGAAGTGGCCAAACTTGATTGCTTTTATATTCATTGTAGTTTATGAAAGAAGGACTACACTGTTTCAGCATGTAGGGTGTCATCCTGGGACTGCAAACCCATGAGAAGGGTAACTCTACTTTCTTGATAGGTTTGTTATGGAAATCAATATATATCAATATATGAAAATATCCAAAGATTTACCAATGTGCTTGTATCCTGTATTGTACTGCATATCTAGCATATATGCATCTCTTTAAGTACCAGCCTTTAAGAAGATGTTATTTACTGCGCGTTATAGGATGTATATAGGACAATGGTGAAGGTTACTGGGAGTGTTGTCAAGGTATAGCATGTTTTAATAACAAGGCAGCATGTTCTATGATGTTCTATAACAGTAGATAATGATGTGATTAGTCAATAATGTAAAATAACACCAAATTATACATGTTTATAATAGATATTCATAATCCAATCAGTTCACAGCTATTAGTGACCAATAATTAGTTACGTTAATATTTTGTAACCAATTAATGAATGATCTTATTTTGAGGTTACCACCTCCACAATTGTCTGTATAATTTCATGTGGCTAAGTAAACTTAGAATTGTCCCATACTTGCACCTGAGTCAAGTGTGGTTATTTGTCCGCAGACACTTGTTATTATTGATCTAGAAAGCAAACCATTAAAGAGGACCTGTCACCCCCCCTTTGTGCTATGCTAACTGAATGCAGCACTGAATGCAGCATGTCTGCTGCATTCAGGGAAGGGGTCCACCATGTTTCTAGCCCCCCTGTAAGCTGTTAAAAAGACTTTATAAAGTGTGAAGATAAGGAGTCTGGAGGGACTTACTGAGTAATGAGTCATTACTGCTGCTGGTGTCCTCCCTCCTCCAGCCCTCTCTGTGCCACCTCTTGTTCAGCCTATTTTATGTGTTTGCTCTCCCCCCCCCTCCAGCATTCTGTGTACCACCTCCAGCCCTATCTTGTTCAGCCTCTTGTATGTGGAGGTGGCACACAGAAGGCTGGAGGCAGGGAGGAGGGCAGACACAGTAATGACTCATTACTGAGTAAGTCCCTCCGGACTCCTTATCTGTACACTTTATAAAGTCTTTATAACAACTTAGAGGGGAGCTAGAAACCTGGGGAACCCCTTCCCTGAAGGCAGCAGACACACTGCATTTAGTGCTGCATTCAGTTAACATAGCACCAGGGGGTGACAGGTCCTCTTTAAGGAGAGGGACATAGTTTTGATGTCCCAACTAAAGCATCCACAACAGTCCTCTAAATGGAATCAGCACCTATTAGATATTGATGGCACATACTTTCAATATGCAGTAAATGTTTCAAAAGATTACGTTTTTGTTCTGTTGTCCCCCAAAAAGTTGTGAACCCCTGATCTACTAGGTCATTTTTGAATCAACCTATAAAAAATAGACCACAATAGCAAGTAACTGGTTTCAAGGAACTGGTTTTCAGATTCAAAGAGGTTGTGATCTGAGTCTCTGTGATGTATAGAGATGACTCACTGGCTTAAGGCCTATACCACTCTATCTAAGTGGAACAGACCGTCATAGCACTCCACGTGGCTTCAGCCACACCCTGGGTGCATTGCCTGCAGACAGTGTCTTGTATTACATATACAGTCATATGAAAAAGTTTGGGCACCCCTATGAATCTTACTCATTTTTTTTTGTTTAAAATTGGGTTTTTGCAACAGCTATTTCAGTGTGATATATGTAATAACTGATGGACACAGTAATATTTCAGGATTGAAATGAGGTTTATTGCACTAACCAAAAATGTGAAATATGCATTATTTCAAAATTTGACAGGTGCCAAAGTATGGGCACCCTTCTGATTTTCATGATTTGAATACTCCTAACTACTTTTTACTGACTTATTGAAGCACTAAATTGGGTTGGTAACCTCATTGAGCTTTGTACTTCATAGCCCGGTGTATCCAATCATGAGAAAAGCTATTTCAGGTGTCTACTTGCAAGTTGTTCTCCTATTTGCATCTTCTCTGAGGAGTAGCATCATGGGCTCCTCAAAACAGCTCTCAAATGATCTGATAAAAAAGATTGTTCAACATAATTGTTCAGGTGAAGGATACAAAAAGTTGTCTAGGAGATTTAACCTGTCAGTTTCCACTGTGAGGAACATAGTAAGGAAATGGAAGATGACAGGGACAGTTCTTGTAAAGGCCAGAAGTGGCAGGCCAACAAAAATATCAGAAAGGCCGAGAAGAAGAATGGTGAGAACAGTCAAGAACAATCCACAGACCACCTCCAAAGACCTGCAGCATCATCTTGCTGCAGATGGTGTCACTGTGCATCGGTCAACAATATAGCGCACACTGCACAAGGAGAAGCTGATTGGGAGAGTAATGCGAAAGAAGCCGTTTCTGCATGCACGTCACAAACAGAGTCGTCTGAGGTATGCAAAAGCACATTTGGTCAAGCCAGTTTCATTTTGGAAGAAGGTCCTGTGGACTGATGAAACAAAGATTGAGTTGTTTGGTCATACAACAAGGCGTTATGCATGGCGCCACAAAAACAAAGCATTACAAGAAAAATACTTGCTACCCACTGTCAAATTTGGGGGAGGGTCCATCATGCTTTGGGGCTGTGTGGCCAATTACGGCACCGTGAATCTTGCTAAAGTTGATGGTCGCATGGATTCCACTCAGTATCAGCAGATTCTTGAGAATAATGTTCAAGAATCAGTGTCAAAGTTGAAGTTACGCCGGGGATGGATCATTCAGCAAGACAATGATCCAAAACACCGCTCCAAATCTACTCAGGCATTCATGCAGAGGAACAATTACAATGTTCTGGAATGGCCATCCCAGTCCCCAGACCTGAATATCATTGAACATCTGTGGGATGTTTTGAAGCGGGCTGTTCATGCTCGGCGACCATCAAACTTAACTGAACTGGAATTGTTTTGTAAAGAGGAATGGTCAAAAATACCTTCATCCAGGATCCAGGAACTCATTAACAGCTACAGGAAGCGACTAGAGGCAGTTATTTTTGCAAAAGGTGGATCTACTAAATATTAATGTCACTTTTCTGTTTAGGTGCCCATACTTTTGCACCTGTCAAATTTTGAAATAATGCATATTTCACATTTTCGGTTAGTACAATAAACCTCATTTCAATCCTGAAATATTACTGTGTCCATCAGTTATTACATATATCACACTGAAATAGCTGTTGCAAAAAAACAATTTTAAACAAAAAAAAAAATGAGTAAGATTAAGAGGGGTGCCCAAACTTTTTCATATGACTGTACATATGTTGTCTATTTTTACCGTGTAAACAAAAACATTAAAAAGTTAATATGGTCTTTTCCCCTTGGTGTCACTTTAGAGCCACCTTATATGGCAACCTTCTAAATAATCAGTAAAGAAAAAAAGTTAAATTTATATACTATAAGCTTTCACCAATATACATATGAACAGGTAAGAAAATAAACTACTAAGCAGTCTTTGTTTGGTCCAATAGTCTACTGAAAAAAATAATAACGGAAACCACAGTACGCAGTTCACCCTTCTTACTCCGAGACTCCCAACAGCCAAGACACGTGCAAGAATGTAAGCCGAAAATTCTTCAGTCAGAAATGTATTAAGCTTCTCTTATCTCTTCAGCGGCTTCATGCTAGAATGGATGTTTTCGGTGTTGAAAAACTGATTACTTTATGTATAATTATTTTTTTTATCTTCAATTCATTTTTTATTCCATGCTGTGAGCTGACAGGCATTGCTGTAAACATAGCTTCATTCCACGGCAAAACAATTGGTGCTATGGAAATGGGGACATGGAGTCTATTAATCATTTAGAAAATATTATTGTACTTACAGAAGACAAAGACGCATTGGAAAAAAAAATAATTCACCTGAAGAACATAAACTCTGCACACAATCCTTGTCAAGTCTCACATTGTCTTAGTAACAATACAAAGGGGATATAAGTAGGTTAAGGAAAATTTTCCCACTGCGATTTATTGTGTGAATGTGACTGAGCTGCAGAACGCTCTGCCTAGATAAAAAGTGAATACACTGAGGCTTCTGTATTATGAGGACTGGCAGGGTCATTGACTTGTATGGGAGAGAGCATGCAGTACCTTTCATGGCCACTATAGAGCTGATCAGAAGGGGTGGCTAATTTAATATTTAAAGTGTCACTGTCAATTTAATTTTTATTTCATAAGTCAATGTAACACATGAACATAAGCAACTTTGTAATATATCGTATCACACAAATTTGATCAATTCTGGCAGAGAATGAAGCAGTCATTATAAAATCTGTATTCAGTGAAGACTTTCCCATCACTGAGATAGAAAATGGCAGATAGTACTGATGAAAGTCATGTAGAGGGAGCAGGCATGGGGCTCTGCCTCTAGCTCCTTCCTCTGCCTCTAGCGCCACCCTCTGCCTGTTGCTTTTGGCTTTTAGGCCCATAGTTATTGTGTCCCCCAGGCTACAGAATAACAGCCCTCAGCTACCCCAGAAATTGGCGCATTCATTAGATGCGCCAGTTCCCGGCATTTTGCCCTGGTACTGTGGCATTAGAGTGATGGAAGGGGTTAATGACAGCTGAGTATTGACAGGTGTTATTAAGCCCTAGGTTTGTAAAGTTCAGGCATCTATGAAACCCGTACTTTACCAATCTAGTAAGTAAATAGTTAAAAAACACACACAGATAAAATCCTTTATTAGAAGTAAAGCACAGGGAAAGTCCTTTATTTCAAATAAAACAAAGAGACACCCTCTTTGACCCATTTATTAGCTCCCAAACGTACCCTCCAATGATAATCCACAGCCAGCTTGATGTCCATCGACGAAACTCTTACGCTCACATTAATGGATCTTACAGCTGTGGTGGCTCTGAAAGCGGTGACGTCAGACAGTTCATCTGAGGTCACAGCTGTGACCTCAAATGAAGTCTCTAAATGCCACAGCTCCCTCATTGTGAGAATGTTCTAACCGCTCATCATGATGTAGCAGAGTGGAAGAGCTTCATCGAAGGATGTCGTTACCTGCTAGGGGCGAGCGCAAGAGACCGCATCCCGGAAGCGCAAGTGTGACAGGTCCTCTGTCACAGCACATGCGCTAGTCCAGACGCACCCAGAAATGTCACATTACACATTTCAAGTGCGTCTGGACTAGCGCATGCTCTGTAACAGATGAACTATCTCATTTCTGCTTCAAGGATGCGGTCTCCTGCGTTTACCCATAGTAGGCGATGTCGGCGCGACCGCAACAAGCGCAAGGGCTCTGCATATATGCGTCGATGCACTTGCCTGCAGTGGGCTGTGAATGCACCTGCGCTTGCACTTGCACAAGCGCAGGGCAGGCAAACGCAGGGGCACATAAATGTGAACTAGGCCTAAGAAAGTGCAAAAATGTTGTAAAAATGCAATTCCGTTTTGTGCTGGGTATTGTTGTTTTTGTGGAGAATGAAATAAACTTTATTTAAACGAGTTGTAGACAAATGACACACGAATAAGCAGTAAAAATGCAGCTGATGATGAGCGAGTTGTCAATCAGTCAATCAAGGGGGGCGGGCAGTTACAGCTGCCACTCTCAAAACACAGGGCTGTGACTAAATCTGAACGCTGCTGAGAAGGTTGGAGTTCTTCTCCTCCCAGCAGCAGGGTTCAATGTGCAGGCTCCAGGCAGGTTCCATATGCCAATAACCTATAGATTAACCCTATACCTGCAGGCAATGTTAAAGGGAACCTGTCACATGTAAAAACAAAGTATAGGAGAATGGGGCCATAAGATGAGTTTTATGGGACAATTTACCAATCTAGAGTAATTTGAAATGTCACACGTCAATGCCAAACTAATGTACACACTTCTATAAATATTCATAAATATATAAACTCACAAAGATGGCCACACGCTGGACCTTATCTTCACCCGCCTCTGCTCCCTCACTAAACTCTCAAACTCACCCCTCCCCCTGTCTGACCATAATCTACTGACTTTCTCCTCCCTCTCCTCCCCTACTACACTACCCCCACTCTGCAAACTCAAGCATCCTCACAGAAATCTAAGACGCATTGATTTACACTCATTCTCACAGTCCCTTCTCCCTCTTGCCGAAATAGCTTCCATACGCGACACAGAAGCTGCCACCACCCTATATAACACCACAATAACTGCGGCCCTCGACTTAGCCGCCCTTCTCACACTCAGAACACTCCTCGCACAAACAGGCAATCCTGGCACACAACCCTCACTAAAGACCTTAGAAGGGCTTCCAGGGTTGCCAAGAGGAGATGGAAGAATTCTCATTCCACTGAACACTTCACTTTGTTCAAGCAGTCCCTCACCAACTTCAAGTCCACACTCACTGCCGCAAAACAAGCCTACTTCTCATCCCTAATAACCTCCCTGTCCCACAATCCCAAACAGCTTTTTAAATCTTTTAATTCTTTGCTCTGTCCGCTTGCTCCTCCTCCCTCTCCCCTCATCTCTGCTGAAGACTTTGCCTCCTTCTTCAAGCAAAAGATCGATAAAATCTGAGACAGCTTTGATCCACTGTCCCCACAGCTTCCCCTCTCACCTACTCTGCCCTATCCTTCCAAAAGCTGCTTCTCCCCCATAAAAGAAGATCAGCTCTCCTCCTTCTGTCAAAGTTGCACCTCACTACCAGCGTCCACGACCCGCTCACATCCCACCTCATTCCCAGCCTCACCACAGTCTTCATCCCAAACCTAACCCATCTCTTCAACGTATCACTTACCACTGGCGTCTTCTCCTCAATCATCAAACACGCCTTGATCACACCCATCCTCAAAAAACCCTCCCTCAACCAGCATCTGTTTCTAACTATCGCCACATATCTCTTCTCCCTTCGCCTCAAAACTACTTGAACAACACGTCCATTCAGAACTGTCCTCCCACCTCTCCTCCTGCTCCCTCTTTGACCACATACAATCCAGTTTCCGACCCCACCACTCCCCGAAACAGCTCTAACCATAGTCACCAACGACCTAGTGACCGCCAAGAGCAAACGACACTACTCCATCCTCCTTCTTCTCAACCTGTCTGCTACCTTTGACATCGTTGACCATTCCTTCCTACTTCATATTCTGGAATCTTTTGGCATCACTGACCTAGCCCTCTCCTGGATCTCCTCATACCTAATGGACCAGACTTTCAGTGTCATCCACTCCCACACCTCCTCTTTGCCCTACCCCCTATCCGTCGGTGTCCCTCAAGGATCGGATCAGGGACCACTACTCTTCTCCATCTACATTTCGGCCAAGGACAACTCATTGAGTCCCATAGCCTTCAATACCATCTTCATGCCGACGACACCCAGATCTACCTGTCTACTATCCAAAATTCCACAATGACTGTCCGCCATGTCATCCTTCTTTCCTGCTCACTTCCTCAAGCTGAACATGGACAAAACTGAGTTCATCTTCTTCCCTCCAAGTCACTCTCCCCCACTACCTGACCTATCCATCTTAGTCAACGACTGCTCACTCTCCCCAGTCCACCACGCCAAGTGTTACGGGGTAATTTCGCGACTCTTCACTCTCCTTCAAGCCTCACATCCAGGCCCTCGCCACCTCCTGCTGACTCCATCTCAAAAATGTTTGCCGAATTCGCACTTTCCTTGACCACGACACTGCTAAAACACTTGTTTATGGTTTCATCATCTCCTGTTTCACTACTGCAACCTCCTGCGTACCGGCCTCCCCACCACCTCCCTTGAACCTCTCCAATCTATCCTAAACTACGCTGCCTGACTAATCCACCTGTCCCCCGCTACTCCCCCATCTATCACCTTTGCCAAGCACTTCACTGGCTCCCCACTTCTCAGAGATCACGGTTTAAAACACTAACAATGACTTACAAAGCCATCCACAACCTGTCCCCGCCATACGTCTTTGACATGGTCTCTCGATACTTACCTTCATGCAACTTGTGAATTTCCCAAGAGCTCCTTCTCTACTCCCCTCTCATCTCCTCCTCTCAAAACCACATACAAGATTTCTCATACTCGAACACTCTCCCCCAACACATCAGACACTCGCCTACGCCGGGAACCTTCAAAAGAAGCCTGAAGACCCACCTCTTCCATCAAGCCTACAACCTGCAATGAGACCCGGTTTACCACACCGTCTCATGATCGGCACTATCCCATCCTACTGTATCCCTACCCATCCCTCTTAGACTGTGAGCCCTCGCCGACAGGGTTTTCTCACCTCCTGTATCTGTACAACTTAATTGTCCACATATATTGTACTTGTCCTCGTCTGCCCTTTCCTTATGTAAAGCTAATGGCGCTATATAAATAAATAATAATAATAATAATAATAATTCATGGGGAGCAAATCCACCTTGGAAGCACAAAGCTGAAACATGTTAAAATGCAAACTTTGATGGTACAAACAGAACGTCCCTATACACATCAGAATGTTTGCTGAACGAAAAACAATGGGCATCAGGATTGACCAACATTTAGCTAATGTTCATTATAATGTGAGATTGGGTTCATAAAACTTTAGGTTATGTTCACACTGCGCATTTTAGATTTTTTTTTGTTCCATTTTTGCAGTGAAAATGCAGTGAATGCATCACCTAAATGGAATCCCAGCAAAGTCAATGGGTTTTCAAGTTTTGCTGTTCAATCTGTGCTTTCATGACCTCGTGCGTTTTTTCCCTTGAAAAGTGATCTGCAAAAAGAATGAGTTGCCAACTATGGGTGCGTGTTTCTGATCTCTTTTCCCATTGAAGCCATTATATATGGGTAAAAAAACGCACAAGGCAAAATGCAGCCAAGACGGATCAGAAATGGATGATCCATTTCTAATGCGTTTTTTGGAAAACTGATCCAGATTTCCAGCTGAAAAAGATAGAAAAACGCACAAAATAAAACAGATCAAACATAGCCTAATAATTATTATGACCTCGTATGATGACCCGCAATAGTACTGGAATGCAAAAAATAAGTATTTGAAATCAAAGTAATACTGCCAAAAATTAATCAAAATGATCACTGGCAGCAAAGCGTATAAATTCAGCAATACTGTCCCTATACAGCCCGTCATATAGCCTGGTTTCTTTAAAAACAGATAGAAAACATTAATATAAAGAGCTGCCAGTCGGAATCTGACATGATCAATTTGTGTGCTGTGCCTGGAGGCTTCTTTTCCATATGTCATTTTTCAACCTTTCATGCTGAGTTTGATCATTAAATAAAATTCAGCTTACTTCTTCAAAGTAAGTCCTTTTTTCTGCAATAATGTATTTTCTTTGCAAAATATTAATCATATACCAGGGGAGTGCAAACCATGGATGAAGCCCAAGTGATGGCTATGGGACTATAGAAATATTTATTTTTTTCCATTGGCCTGACCTGGTATAGGTTGATTGAAAATCCTTTGTCAACGATGATCTTGAGTTAGAAATTTAAGAATGTTTTTGAAATATCAAGTTGAAAACTGGGGTATAATGGTTCTCCACAATCTTCATATTCTTGGAGAGGTCACCAAGTCAAAGGGTTTTGCTCATATTTTATTCCTGATGCTCCCCTGAGTATTTTTCTTTTTTTTCTTTTTTAATCCTCCATATAGTTTAGTATTGATTTTAATATTCTATGTCAAGTGTGCAGTCCTCCCTTTCTCCATTATGATATAGCACAGCCTGTGTGATCTGCTCTCCATGAAAAATTAGATGCTTTCCCTATGTTTTTGAAAAATGCTTATTACCTATATAAAAGAGTATAAGCCGAGGTGTTCAGCACAATTTTTGTGCTGGAAAGTGCCCCCCTCGGCTTATACTCGGTGATCGGGGGCTAGAGGAGGCAGGGGAGGCTGTACAGTGATCGGCCGGTCACGTGGGGCCGCTCATTAGTGCAATGCAATATGCACTGCATCCCCCTGTCCATCAGCGGCAGGGAGAGCGGTGCATATTACATTGCACCATGTATATGCACCCCCCATGTTCAATATATGCCCCCATGTTGCCGCACAGCATAAAATAATAAATCATTCATATTTACCTTCCGTCGCTCTGTCACTGCTGCGTCATTCGGTCCTCCGGTCTTCCTTCTTCTTCCAGCTTTTGCCGGCATCATGTGACCGGCGCAGAAGCGATGACGTCATTGCTGCTGCGCCGGTCACATGACATTGGCAAAAGCAGAAGAGAAGGAAGACCGGAGGACCGAATGACGCAGCAGTGACAGAGCGACGGAAGGTAAATATGAATGATTTATTATTTTATGCTGTGCGGCAGCATGGGGGCATATACTGAACATGGGGGGGGGCGAGTATGCCAGTGGAGGGGGGTATATACCACTAATGGGGGGATATATACCAGTGGTGGGGGTATATACTACTGATGGGGGGTATATACCAGTGGTGGGGGGTATATACTACTGATGGGGGGTATATACCACTGATGGGGGTATATACCACTGATGGGGGGTATATACCACTGATTGGGGTATATACCAGTGGTGGGGGTATATACCAGTAGCAGGGGGTATATACCAGTGGTGGGGGTATATACCAATGATGGGGGTATATACCAGTGATGGGGGGTATATACCAGTGGTAAGGGTATATACCAATGAAGGGAGTATATACCAGTGATGGGGGGTGTATACCAGTGGTGGGGGTATATACCACTGATGGGGGGTATATACCAGTGGTGGGGGTATATACTACTGATGGGGGGTATATACCAGTGGTGGGGGGTATATACTACTGATGGGGGGTATATACCAATGGTGGGGGTATATACTACTGATGGGCTGTATATACCAATTATGGGGGTATATACCAGTGCAAGGGGTATATACCAGTGGTTGGGGTATATACCAATGATGGGGGTATATACCAGTGATGGGGGGTATATACCATGTGGGGGGTATATACACTGATGGGGGGGTATATACCAGTGGTGGGGGGTATATACTACTGATGGGGGGTATATACCAGTGGTGGGGGGTAATACACTGATGGGGGTATATACCACTGATGGGGGTATATACCATGATGGGGGGTATATACCAGTGGTGGGGGGTATATACCAGTGGCAAGGGGTATATACCAGTGGCAGGGGGTATATACCAGTGATGGGGGTATATAACAGTGATGGGGGGTATATACCAGTGATGGGGGCTATACACCAGTGATGGGGGCTATACACCAGTGATGGAGGGTATATACAAGTATGAGGGGCCCTTTATCATGATGGGGGCGCTATATACCAGTGGTGAGGGGCTGTATACAGTGATGATTGCTATATACCAGTGATGGGGGCTCTATACACCAGTGATGAGGAGTAATATACTAGGATGGGGAGCTGCTGCATTTCCCATCCTAGGCTTATACAGGTTTCCCCAGTTTTTGGAGTAAAATTAGTAAAATTAGGGGCCTCGGCTTATACTCGGGTCGGCTTATACTCGAGTATATACGGTATTTTAGCTGCACTAAAAAAAACAACACATATAATAGGAAAAAACATTGAATTCAATCTTGCATAAAACAAAAGAAAACATGAGTATATACAGTAAGGAAACATGATATATATTTTACATACAGTAGGTGCAAGAGAAAGAAAGTGGAAGTCTCAAAAGTGTTCAAACTGAATTTAAACCAGTTTATTTCTTCTTTGTAACAAATTACCTAGCTTACCTGTAGACAGGTCAAGACTAGTTCTCAAGGAAATAGATGAATCCACTGGTGGGACTATAATCCAGGAGTGGAAAGAACATCATTTCTCCATGTACTGGCCATTATCACAAGATTTCAGACAGAAGAGAAAAAAAAAATAATCAGAAGAGTTGTGCAGGAGCCAATGATCACCTGTGGAGAGAAACAGAAACACCTGGAATCAGCAGGTACAATTGTTTCAAAGAAAACAATAAATAATGCACTCAACCTCCATAGCCTGAATGCACTCTCACCATGCAAGACCCCATTACTGAACAAAAAGCATGTTCAATCTCGCTTAAAGTTTGCTCAACAACATTTAGACAAGTCTGTGAAATACTGGGAGAATATAGTCTGGTAAGATGAGAAAATTTTGACTCTTTAGATGCCATAATACAAATCATGTTTGGAGGCCAAAAGGCACTGTGTATCAGTGCCAAAACACCATACCAACAGTACAATTTGGAGGTGGGAACCTTATGGTGTGGGGTTGTTGTTCAGCATATAGCACTGAGCAAACGTCTTGCAATTGAAGGAAGATTAGACAAATGTATCAAGACATTCTTGATAAAAATCTGCTGCCATCTACTAGGATAATGAAGATGCCACAGTCAAGGAAACTCTCAATTGGTTAGAATGGCCAAGTCGATCACCGAAGCTGAATCCAATGGAAGAATTTATGGGAGGAACCAAAGCTCAGAGTTCATAGAAGGAGCCCATGGAAATGTCAGGATAAGAAGAGTGTTTGTGTGCAAAATTGGCACAAAATCCACCTGAGCAATATAGGACACTAGTGTCTCCATCCTGAGGCGTCTGACGCTTCACAAATGCTTTATAAAGTATTAAATCAATTTCAGTAAGTGTTCAGTACTCTTTCCCTGTGTTATTTCTCATTATTACACATCACTAAATTCATAGACATTTATGGTTTGATTTCTTTGCAGGTGTGATTTGGATGGGTTGTTACCGACATCTGGTGAGAAATTCTTGTCAATTGCAGCTTTAAAAATACATTTACTCAGAAAATTGGTGACTTGTTCAATACTTATTTCACCTGCTGTAAATATATGCAGCTTTCAACTGTACATGGTAAATCAGCATTTTCAACTATGCAAATGTCATGTTGGCTAGCGTTAACAGCTATGTAGAAAGGTCACAATAGAAAATAGGTAAAGAAAATGTGTATGATGACTCTTTTATGTGTCTACATAACTTAACATGGCCAGAGCCAAGGAACGCAGAGAAACATCCCACAAACACTGAATATGATACACAGACACCATAATCTCCAAAAGTGGTATAACCCTGAGAGACACAAAACCTAGTAAAATTAAGGGTACCGTTACACGTCGTGTGGCACCCCAGGGGTTAATGTGCCACAGAAACATCACCAAGGGTAAACTCCCCACACAACACCTGACACTGCACTAGCACCTCTAGGCCAGAAGTGGGGGCTAAAGCAGCTCCCTTATTTACTCTGGTGTCCAGAGGAAGTAGTTAGTTCAGTTCCTGGGAGAACTGAGGAAGAGAGACCGTAGTGTAAAGAGGCTGCTTCAGGCTTCTTACAGTCTGTGAGAAAAGAAGTGATGATCCAGCTCCCGATGAATAATGCTCAAATAAAGATTTATTTATCTGTCAAAATTTCCAGTTGTTAATACAGCCGGTGTTAGTGCTCATAGTACGTGAATATTTAATATACAGGGAGCATCGCAAGGTGACATGTTTCCTTTTTCAAGCCTTTCTCTACAGTCTGCTCCTCGATTCCAGGCCTAGCCAGAGTCTGAGGGAAGGAGCACAAGAAACAGGGGAACACATCTGGGAGACTGAGTGAGTTCACAACTCGCCCCAGAGGAGCGCACAGACCGGATACCGGATTCAAAACTGTAACTGACACACGCAGCACATTAAACACCGGGGTAGTGGAGGTTGTACATTGTACCTCAGTGAAGCAATACGGCGGGGTCAGAAGCACACGGAAAGACTCAAGTTGCCTAGCAAAGGGGGTACCTGTGAGGAGAGAAAGTGCCAGCAGCCCAGCTAAAGCAGCAGCAGGGCCACACACACAGTGCAGCAGTGGGAAGCTGAGGACCCGGACAGGGTGGGAGCAACCCGGCCCCTGTACAGACTCCATGGACAGTTCTCTGCTAAAGAACATTTGCAGTAAAGACTTGGAAAACTTCAAAACCGTGAGTGTGTGAGATCCTTGTACTCGAGCCCTAATTTCCCTCACAAGCAGCCACCATCTCCACTATCATCCCTATCCTGCAACATCTATAGCATCCATCATAGACTTTAACTACCACTGTCCCGGAGAACCAGGCTCTACCTGCGGAGAGCCGTTCCAACTCCAGCTGCCAAATATCATCCCCGGAGGTTCTGCAGCAGCGGTGGTCACTCTGACCACAACCCGTGGGTGGCGTCACGACAAACTCCCCTTTAATTATCCCCCCATTTACTTGCGCAACCTGGGACACAGTCCGGACCAAGACCGTGATATCCCCAGCAGTACCCAGGTCCGACACCGAGTACCCCGTCCCAGTGGGCTCCACAGTCTCAACATTGCATGCAATTTCATTTGCAATTTGCTGGTTGCAGTGAAATCATGGACACATTGTTCTATTTTGTTGCTGTGTACAAATGGAACAATGTGTCTATGATTTCACTGCAACCAGCAAATTGCAAATGAAATTGCATGCAATGTTGCGACGTGTAACGGTACCCTGAGAACCAGATCTAGCAGCCAGTCAGGGAACCTGCTTAAAGGGACAGACTTACAAATATAGCTCCCATGTGAATGTGGTGCCTGTCATCGACTTCCGAGGAGATGTCCATGAATCACACAATCCTCTGCACCTGCCGGAATCACACTGAAAGCCATATTAACACGCCCAAGTGATGGATGTGCTAATATGGCTCCTGCTGGTGATACAAGTGCTTTCCATGGTATCACCAGCGGGCCCGCAATACGTGCGCCCCAAACACATACCCCCACACAAATGACACAACCACACACCATAGCCCGCTGCAAAAACATGCCACGAACAACTCCGATGCTGGCAAAAAAAAAATTAAGTGCACATGCGCTTGCCCTGTGCATATGCAAGACCAGTGACATTGGCATAGGTGATCTAAGATGCTGCTGATCTGAATTAATGTGCCTGCACTAACTCCATGCACATGCGCAGTTAATCAGAATAACTCCATCTTGGAATACCTATACCAATGGCGTCAGTCTGATTAACTGCACCTGCACATGGAGTTAGTGCAAGCACAGTGAATCAGACTGGCACTATCTTGCATTACGTATGCCAATGACGCAAGTCTGATTAACTGCGCATGCGCACAGGGTCAGGGCAAGTGCAGTATATCAGACCAGCACCATCTTGGATCAGCTGATGATGCCGGTCTTATTTACTGCGCATGCGCACAGGGCCAGCACATATGCATTTAATCTTTTTTCACCCTGCACAATCACTGCTCACCTCTCACAGCTCCTGCTCTCCCTACATAGCCTGCTCAATGTCCGCACAGCTTCTGCTCTCCTTGCACAGCCCCTGCTCACCCCACACTGCCCCTGCCTTTCCAGCATAGCCCCTGCTCTCACTGTACAGTTGCTACTCTCCCTGCACAGCCCACTCAGCCCCTGCTCTCCGCACAGAGCCCGCTTTCCCCGCACAACCTCCACTCTCCCCACGCTCACCACACACCGCCCGCACTCTTCCCGCATAGCCCCTGCTTTCCCCACACAGCCCCTGCTCACCCCACACATCCCCCACTCTCCCTGCACAGCTCCCACTTTCCCCATACAGCCCACACTTTCCCCAAACAGACCCCACTCTCCCCACACAGCCCCCCTCACCCCCACACACCCTACACAGTCCGCATAGTTCCCGATCACCCTGCACAGCCCCCGTTAACCCTGCACAGCCCCCACACTCCCCTGCTCACCCCACACAGTCCCTGCTCACCCCGCACAGGCCTCACTCTCCCCTGCTCACCCCACACAGTCCCTGCTCACCCCGCACAGCCCCCACTCTCCCCTGCTCACCCCACACAGCCCCCGCTCACCCCGCACTGCTGCCGCACAGCCCTCACTCTGTGCGCACAGCCCCCATCTGTGTGCACAGCCCACTCACTTCTGCAGCACACTCCCCACTCATCCCCACACAGTCCTCTCACCTCTAAAGAGCAAGAGCACATGCACATTTAGTCACACAGCTGCCATCTTTGGACACTTGGGTTTACAAAGATGGTGGCCATATGAGGCATTACACCACTCCACCTCTTCCACCGTAAGATTACAGTAATAACAGGATTATGTCGGAGGGGAACTTGGTGGGCTCTAATAAAGTGGAAAGGTGTCTCTGTCTATTTTTTATGCAATAAAGGATTTATCTCGGGGGTTATGTTTTTTTCTCTTAACTGAAAATATTGCTAATGGCCGGCTGTTGTTCTGATAGCTGACATTAGCAATAGGGCTTGATGTCAGCTGCCAAAAAAGCTGACAACAACCCCTTTATTACCCAGTCTACCACTGTTACACAGGAAGAGTGGGGTAACTGCCAGTTTTGGCATCTCACAATGAGGCGCCAATTTTGGGATGGCAGCTGGCTGCAATCTTCAGTGTGGGGGGCCCAGAATGCTTGGGCCTCACCACGCTGAGAATTCCAGCTACCAGCTGCCTGAGTTACCTTGGCTGGCAAACAGAAAATACAGTGAATCCCATGCCAATTTTTTAAAATTATTTATGTAAATTAATAAAAAAAATAAGGCCCTCCTGTATTTTTTATTGCCAGTGAAGGTAACACCAGGCAGCTTGGGTTGGCAGCCAGTAGCTGCTTGGTTTACCTGTGCTGGCAATAGAAAATACAGTGAAGCACTAAACATTTTTTACAAGGAATTTAAAAACTTTATTAATAAAAAACAAAACAGGTTTTTAAGTAAAAAAAATTTATTTACATACATTAGGAGAGCGCATGGGGAGGGAGAGACAGCCATCACCCTCAGCCCACAGACCCCATCCCATTGCAATGTGACCACTCTAACGATGCGATAGCATCGGGCCGACATTTAGTAACAAATAACTCCACTGTGAAGATGTTACAGGACCGATTCAATCCCTAAAAGTGCAACCGTAATTTTATATTTTTATTTACCAATTATGTAGAGCAAGTGATTTTAATTAACTTTCTAATATGCTTCATTAGAAAATTCTGGTTTCAAACCTTTAATAAACTTTCCACAAGGTGTCCCACTACTCTGCGAGTGAAGCAGACATATGTTCATTATCAGTCAGATCCGTCTTCATAGTGAATATGGGCATGCAACTAGAGCAAACAATGTATCAGATTAGGCTGAGCTAACAGCACAGTTGCTAAAGCAACGTCAGAGTTCAGGATCAGGTAAAACTAGTTTGTGCCAAAGAAAGATCTGTCACAATCTCTGTTAACCCCTTGTCTGCCGCCTCTAAACACAGCTCAGGATCTCTCTTGTCCTTTATCTGCTGTCACATTCACTGCTCCCTATCAGCTGCTGGCCATGCCCTCACAGACATAAAATGCAGTTTTCAAAACAGCACAGAAAAATGTAAGAAAATAAGTCATATGGCACATTGTCTTAGCTGCTTTGTGACCCATCATTAACAACCAGTGCGGTATTGTTTTTTTTTCTTCAATGAAATGACATTTACACTTTAAGATCAAAGTACAGAAAAAAATTAAAAACAAAGTTTTATTAAAGAAATAAATATAAAAAAGATAAATTCAAGTAGATATTAAATGGGGCTGAACTATCAATAAGATGTAAATGCCATAGAGGAACTGTAAAGAAAAGAGTGTTATTGTTAAGAATTTTTCAAGACACCTTATTTAAACATCCATACAGGTTGGATATTTTAACAAGAGGGAGAGAGCGGGCAAACAAGACCCTACATACGGTAATAGTATTTAATTTAGAATTGACATTCAGTCCATTCAGTTTTAAAGTATTCAGTTTATATACAAATTCTAATACATTGGTTTTTAAGAGATGGGCTCTATCTATTCCTCTTCTTAATGCAGAATTTTATCTATTACTCCATATATCTACACAGTAAAATGCTTTGGTGCTGGTAAATCTAATCTTTATTCAAGGATATACTTGTCATGAGTTATGCGAGTCTTAAACTAAATAGGTCAGCAGGTTTTTGCTATGTAATTTGAAGACAGCATGATATAGGGGTTAAAACACATAAACCAAGGAAGTGTCTCCTATCAATCTGCCTGCTGTTTACTTGCAATTATTGTTTTAGCACCAGGACCTTATCAGTGCGCAGACTACATTGATTGTCCTTGCTAGTCTGACACGCCCTCCTCCATGATTAGCAGCTGACTGTGTGTAGACAATGTACATACAGAGCCTGGTGTGGGCAGGGGCAGCTTTTTCAGCTCTGCTGCATTGCAAAATGCAAAAACTCTGTGTCAGAACCGCTGCACCCATTAAATCTAATTGATACATTGTGGAATTCTTTGCCTATATTATGCTGCTCTCAGATGCGGTAGCAAAAACCTGCTAACAGATTCACTTTAAAGTCCCAGGTTACATGGACACTGAAGTAAATCTATAATATATTCTGAACCACAAGATGGTATAGTCTGAATTAATATCAGGTACATTAACTATTGGAACTAAATTACTTCTTAAATGCAATGAAAATCGATGGAGATGTGACAGTCTCAGTAACAGCAGGATTAAAAGAAAACCAATGCTTAAATTTAATTCATCTGAGAAATCTGTATAGATCTGTCTGCAATTGAAATCAGATAACATATTCACTGTGGCTAAACGATAAGCCTTTACTAAGAACGGTAATATCTATATTAGCCAGACGTTTTATTTAATATTTACTGCAAGTTGTGTTTTCTGTTCTTTGTGGCCATTGGTTTGTGTTGGGGCAATTCTGCCCTTTGGTGTTTCTCTTTTGCTGCTTGATGTTGACGAAAAGTCCCATCATCCTGTCTAAATGTCTAAAAAAGCAGAATCATCAGAATCATAATCACTTTGTTTCACCAGATTATGACTACCAGAGCAAGACTGATCTCTCTTAATCTTGGTATAGTTAGTTCTCGCTTTTTGATAATTATACATCGTGCCAATGTAGCACCCCGCTAGTCAGCGCGCTACAAAAGGATACTGCACCCCTAACAAAAGGTGCAGTATTCTTGTCCTGGTAGGAGGTAATAGAAGCCTGAAGCTCCACAACCACACACATATACCTAGTGATAGGGGACCAATCAGACACCCATTACTAGGGTAACCGGTCCCAGTGGGAGGAGACCTAGGTGTACGGAGCTACAACACCTTGCTGTCATCCATCCCCCGGAGGTCTGCAGCAGCGCCAGTGCCATCACCGGACCTACAGGTGGCGTCACAACATTCATCTACAAATTTTCATCCCTGTAAATACCCCTTTTTATTGTCACCCCAAGGGCACAGACTGGGGCACTGACCACCCATGACATCCACCGCACACAAACGCCCGAGACCTGAGAACCCCAGACCCTTGTGGGCCAGACAGCTTTGGCGTCACGAACAGGATCGAACCCACCCGTGAACTATGGGTATTGTGCGCCTTATAGACTTTACCACTCGGCCTAAAAGAACTATTTCCCGACATATTCTACTGGGCCCAAGATGGCAGGTTCAGCAATGTAAAGGACAATGTGTTGGCCTAGGGGCGTGCCTCGGCCTCTCATCATGGGAGGGCCATGGCAGAAGCACCAAACTATTTGCCTGCCCTGATTTCTAAAGGAAAACTAAGTGGGCGGGCCAGAGACTTTAATCTGTCCATGGACTTTAAAAGAACAAGAATTGGGTGTGGCAGAACGGGGCGAGATCTACATGGGTACAGGTCTAGGAGGCATGGAGGCAATCCGGCTGAGCGACTTAATGCAGGAAGTGGAGGAAGAGGCCCGCGCCGCAGTCGGAAACTCGGAGGTGGTCTCCCTCAACACTAATGAGGGGGATCGAGCTTTTTGGGGGACCACTCTCCAAGACTTGAAAGTCCAGCTCATAGAAATGGTGGAGTGGACAATCCGGTGCTAGAGCGCCGACATGGCCTGTCAACTACGCCATGAAACCACGCGGAGGCATTCCCATCCAGAACTGGAACCGGGGGTGAGCAACCAGCAACCAGAGGTTCACTCGGTTACAGCAGAGGACCCGATGACACCAGACCGCCACAGAGGAAGCGGGCAGCCCTGAAGCCCAGCTGCAGGACTATAGTGAGACCACAGCCAACCCAGACTACCAAGATAACCAGGACAATAGACCCACCAGAGAACCGGAGGATGTGCATCCACCTGCTGAGGAGCCTGGCCTGGTGATAGAGGCCGTCGAGGAGGAGAATTCTGACCAGCTTTGTGATGAGGAACCAGACCAGCCAAGCTCCGAGTAGGAGGAGGATCCGGAGGAGAACCGTGAGGGGCTACATCACCCGAGA
This sequence comes from Allobates femoralis, assembly GCA_033576535.1. NCBI lineage: Eukaryota > Metazoa > Chordata > Amphibia > Anura > Aromobatidae > Allobates > Allobates femoralis. The sequence goes on from JARQOC010000004.1 coordinate 100,906,577, forward strand.
CCCAGGGAGCCTGTTGGGGCGCTACCCAGCCCATCCGCGTTGGTGACATCAGAGCTACTGTGGAAAGCTACCGGCAGATTATACAGGATTATACTTATGCCATGTACCAGTCTGACCAAGCGGTGCGGCAGTGACGCAGAGAGGAATGGTGGACTCGTGAAATGGAGAACTTGAAGATACGAGTACAGGCCCGCCACCAGCCACCCGTACCCCTGAGCAACGGAAACAACATACTGTTACCACCTTTAATCTGGAAAACGGTTGGGATTTCGTACGGGAAGAAGGGCTGTATAAGTAAGTTTTTGTTTCCAGAAGGGATGTCGAATCGCATTTGCCCAAAGGTCACCCAGACTGAGACTTGTATAGTCATGATCGGGTGAGCTATGAAAGACATGCAGGACCTCGTGGCTGGTATGCCTTACGTGTGCGCAAATATGAAAAATAAATGTAAAATAACCTGTTGTTTAATAATGTAAATAGTGTGCTATCATGTGTGTGCAGCGGCCCAGTGGTAACCAGGACATTGAAAAACACAGTGATAGTGACCACTGGGACCGCAATAGTTAACTTGCTCTGTTGAACCAGTTAAAAGTTTTTCTTTGCAACGTTAAAGAGACAGTACCTCTCGGACAGGAAAATCAAGAATACCTGTTGTTATTAAAAGTGTTTATTTGTTTATTGATGCATGCATATAAAAACTTTTGCTCTGTACCGGGTGGGGTGGAAAAGGGACACTTGGGGACAAGTGTATTCAACCAAGGGTGAATGTAGCACCCTGCTAGTCAGCACGCTACAAAAGGGTACTGCACCCCTAACAGAAGGTGCAGTATTCTTGTCCTGGTAGGGGGTAATACAAGCCTGAAGCTCCACAACTACACACATACACCTAGTGATAGGGGACCAATCAGACAACCCATTACTAGGGTGAACGGGTGAGGAGAGCTAGGTTATATAGTGAGTGAGGAAAGAGTGGGAAGCAGTGAGTGGGAACCTGAGAAATGTAGTAGAACAGTAGAACAGCAGAACAGGAGAAAGAAGGAGAAGTAACGGGGAGGGCACCTCAACCTGGTGACACAGACAGAGAGGGGCAGATAGAGGGTAACTGAATACCCTGGCCCAGTCCAAAACAGGGTACGGACTCCGAAGTGGTGCAGAGGACAATTCCTGAGTTGCAAATTACCAGCGTGGATGAAAGCTTCATAGAAGCACGATCCAGCCTGACCTACACACACTCGGACACCGACCACCCGTGACATCCACCGCACCCAAACGCCCGAGACCTGAGTACCCCAGACCCTTGTGGGCCAGACACCAAGGCCATAATCCTTCACATCTCTGGATCTTTGTCATTTGGTTTCCTCAAGTTCCTGGAGTAATATCTCTTTGTGGATACAGGAGAAGTTTTCAAATTCTTCAGATTTAAACAGGGTAATTGTTTTAGCCAGGTTTCATGGAACAGTTACTACCAGGGTTGTGGAGTTGGTAAGCCAAACGTCCTGACTCCGACTCTTCAATTTGCCTGAATACAACTCTGACTCCAACTCCACCAAAATGGAAACTGACTCCAACTCCACAACCAATGCTGTGAAGTCAGTAAGTCAAATATCCGATTCCAACTCCAACTGTGACTTGTGAATTACTCTGAATCTGACTCCACTAAAATGGACAATGATGCTGACTCCGACTCAACGACTCCAACTCTGAATCCACAGCCCTAGTTACTATAGACAAAAAAACACTCGCTTCTAGCTATGGGGGTGGTGTAGGGAGATGTTACAGTACACTCAATACACTAAGTGCACTCTAACCACTCCACGAAACATTGCTCGACAGCCTCCTCTGCAACATATGTATGTTCAGCATGTATTTGCAGAGCATATATGACATCGTAGTTGTGTTGCCTGCCGATATATCCCTGTGTAACATCTCCTATGCGATCTTGGACAAATGCCAAAAAGTGTGTGCTCCCGTGAAATCGTATACAATATCGGAACGATATTGCGAACTGTAAAGCGGCCCTTTAGAATTAAAGAAGACAATGGCCTTGCATTACTGCAGTGGGAACATTACAAAAAATGGAATAACACAATTAGTTTACTGCAAAATGGAACAGAGAAAATATGAAAGTTATATTTGAATCAAGTAGACTCTTACCCAATGTATTGGCCAATGCATGTGAGCCAGAGCAATTGAGATTATAGGCCGATTTATAATCGCACATAGAGGCATTTCAATGTAAGGGTCCCAATATATGAGAAGCACCTGGTCACGGTTACCGGGCTATATGCATTGGCCAATATATGAACTAAGCATCTCTTTGATTCAAATATGCCTACAGCAGTAGTTCTATTTCATATTTTCTATGTTGCATTTTTCAGTGTATTTTTCCCTTTTTTTCTAATGCAGGCCATAGTCTTATTTACTTCTTAGTGTTCCAATGTGCAGCGGAATATCTTTCTGATGTCATAATGTAAGTCTGAGGTGCAAAGAACTGATCTTGTGACAGCTCAGTAATACTTTGCACTGAGTCCTTTCGATGCTTTGTGTGTTGTGTTAATACATTTTTAATTATTATATATGTCATGACACATTTACTTCCATTCTCCGTGTACTTAAAATGTGAGAGTTAATGCGGCGTAAAATATGGACAGACTAGTTGCTGTGATATATAAAGATGTTCCCTTCTCTGCCCGCGGGGCAACACACCAATCTTATGCCACTATCGTTCTTGACCAGTAAGCATGATTTCCAGAGCTTTCCAGCCCCCACCAGCGGATTCATTCATGCTGCGTATTTTAGATGTCTTGTGAGCTATTTAATGCCCCCCACCCATGTGTCGTTGCCCTTCCACCTTAAAAAAAATGATGTTTGCACAATTCAATTGCAAAGAATTGTGTCCCTTAAGCATAAATTTGCTTCCAGGGGGAACAGAGTCTGCCAGTGTGGCTCGTTGATTTTCATGACTTAAGATCTTTCCCGAATATTACAAAACCCAGCAAGAGGCTTCAAAGAAGAAAGACAAAAGGTTCTCTGCTAAAATCACAACCTCCCCGCAACGTGTTATTTCTTTCCTTTCTATTTTTTTCCTTTTCTTATTGCGAGAATAAAACGTTTGAGGATGGTAATGTGTTTGCTTCTCTTTTCAATTTAAAAAGATAGTGGATTACTGGAGTCATGTTGTGGGGCACATTACGGAGGAGCACAAATGTTTGTCAAAAATAAAATATCACAGAATTACATAATTATTTCAGGCTGTGAAAGTTCACAAGATTGGCAGTCTAATGCTTCATACACACAGCCGTATAACGACCCTCAAAAACTCTAAGTGCACCTACAGTTGTCTGTGGGCTTAACGTGTACCTATATACATTTAATTGTATACAAAACCATGCAGTTTTGCTCTTTTGGATTCTGAAGACAAATCCTGGTATGTTCAATTAGATGCTGTACAGAGCCACACAATAGCGCCACACAGAGTTGGGAGATGTAATGACTCGGCAAACCTCCTAATTCACCATGTACATAAAACCATTTTTCTGAGAGGACAACAAGATACATAATAAGGGGTTATCTGGGATTTGGCAAAAAAAAAAACAGGCCACGTACCTGCTTGTTGTGCCCGACACCAGTCACATCCGGCACAGAACTGAGCTCTTGTCATCGATGTCTCCGCTTGAGCCGATGTCACGTCTACAGAGGGGCGCCTTCTTAACTCTGTAGACGGGCGTCATAGCCGACATCATGCTGATTGACTGCTGGCTTTCCCATTTAGGTATCGGGGAGCCGGTTGTCAATCAACATGAGATCGGCTGCCCTGCCCCTTCCACAGAGCAGAGCGGAAAAGAAGCCACCACTCTGTTTACCCTGCCCCTGGCAGGAGCAGTCTGTGCCCATTCTGTGGTGGGGGAGAATGATGCTGAGCGCAACAGGCAGATAGGTGGCAGCTCCCTGCCTGTTATTGCTTAGGCACAATTTTTTTAAATATAAATCCCAGATAACTCCTTTACTGTGAATTAATGGTCAGAATGTAAAAATTAAAATACCATTGTCTGCCTGACTAATTTACTCACTCAGTCTTAAACACTGGGGTCCAGCACCACCACTAGGACCCAAGGAAGTGCTGGTATGCTATGCGTTGTCCGTTCCCCCACCTGCCATCTCCCTACACACTCTCTAAGGCCATGTGCAAAAAAGCTCTGGCCACCTGGTCACGATACTTGGAGTTCTGCCGTGGCTTCCTATATTGGCCACCACCACTAGGTCACTGTAGTCAATTAGAGATGAGAAGATCTTTTGAAATTCACTACCTTAGCTGAATTTTACTCCAAAATTTGATCCACATAAAAAACATTTGGGAGAATCTAAGTACTGAAAAGCTTGTAATTTTTTGAAAAATTCACATTGGGGAAAGGTAAGAGAGAGAGAAACCCACTCACCATAGGAGCTTACAATTTGTAGGAGAAAGAGACACTAGTCCCTGCTGATGTTAGGAGCTCACTTATCATGCGTTACATAGGAGCAAAAGAGGACATTGCTAACATAAAAAAGCTTACACATTACAGTAGAGGAGAGAGAGCCTTGTTGATCATAAGAGCTTGCACTCTACAGAAGAGAGAGAGACTTATATACTGACTCCAGAGATGGAAAACTACTCTCAAACTATTCTCCACTGTTGGTTTGTGATGGCGCAGGTAATGACCACCACTGAAAGTAAGAATTTCAGGAAATTTGTCTCAAAGTCAATGATCCACTTATCAATATATCTTATTTCTACACTGAATCATTGAAAACAGTGGTGTCTTCTCTAACTAGCAGCCTGAAATATCCATCCACTAAGAAGCAGAGATCATAATTGATGTAGTTTTTTTTCTAGAACTTCTGTGCCACAATCAACTAAACATATGAGGCTAACGTCCCTGATTCTAACTATTAAAGAAGTTGTCCGGCCAAAATAAAAGTGGATGTGTTTTAAACAGAAATTATTGTGGAGTGGAATATCCGGAGGTGTGTCCGAGCGCTCCCAGAATCAGACGTCAGCAATCTTAATTTTTACAATTTATTACACGTTAAAACATAAAAGGAGTAGTGGTAAAATACAACGCGTTTTGGCTATATTGTTTCAGAAAAGTAGCCTTCCTCAGGTAATGTTGAGAAGAACGTTGACGTCTGGGAGCGCTCAGACACACCTCCGGATATTCCACTCCACAATGACTATAGACAGATTAGCTGGCTGAGAAGTCCGCTTGATCCGGCACGAAGCTGCAAACCAGATCGATCTTACAAAATCTGATACCCTCCTGGGTAGATACTCCCTACAGCAAGACACCGCAAAGGTGAGAGCATAGACCCTATTTATTCACTACAAGTTCCAATAAGCTCTACACTTAGATCTAACATAGTAACATAGTTTTTAAGGTTGTAGGAAGACTTTAAGTCCATCTAGTTCTACACTTTTCTATCCAGTTCTCCCCCAATTATAGACCCTGCAGTCCTTGAGGTCATAATCATCTAAATAGAAATTATTGAAATGCAAAATGTGCCTTGATCCTAACAGATCTTTTTCTGCTTTAATCCTGACAATGGAGAATACTTTCTATTTGGCTATTCACCAATGGCATGTATGAAGGGGACTGATTCTATGCCTTAGTTCAACTGCTAGGCTAGTACCCTTCTCTGATTCAAATACAGAGAAGCAGGCAGGCTCAGCTATTACAATGAAGCAGTCAGCCACCATCATGCACATAACAAGTCATGTGCCAATGCAGGACGAAGGCGAAAAACTCTCTACAGTGTTGGAATCAAAGCCGAAATGTAGCTAACAAGTTTGTGATTTTCTTCACTGCTAGGACCCTCACCATTCACAAGAACAGGGATCCTCTTCTCCCTTTAGAATGGCGCAACAGTCACTTATCCCAAAGATGGCCAAGTTCTATATGTGGTTATATCCATCAGTCCTTTACAAAGGACCCCGCCTTTGTAACCAGTGAAGTGCCTAGCAGAGCAACTTATCACCGACCCTGTGTATATTCGGTGAAATTGTATGGCCCCTTTAAATTCAGATTTTTAAAAAAAAATATTCAACCCATTTTTTTAGCTGGAAAACCACTTGAATTCACACATTTCCCAAATTGGGAGCATCAAAATAGTCTTCTACTTGTGGTAGCTGCCCGAAAACTACAGAAAGAAAACTGGAGTCACAGACTAAAATTGTTAGGCGAAATGCTGTGGATATAATAAAGTTCAATAGGGTTTTGCCTGAGTAATGGTATTAGGTAAAATCAAGGTAGATCGCTCACCTTATGTGGTTGTGTAACACACGAGTGAGCCACGTGCCAAGGGCCAATGCAGACTGGATACAATGGTGAAAAATACCCGCACTGCTGTAGGATAGATGAAGGACTCAAATTGTGTTTTCAGTACAGGTGGCTTTATTCTACGCATTTCAACTTCTTCCTCAGGAATACCACTAGGTGGTATTGAAAACAAGATTTGAGTCCTTCATCTATTCTACAGTAGTGCAGGTATTTTTCACCATTGTATCCAGTCTCTATCTATAGAATAAAATTGTTGGATGTGAGCAAAGTTATGCTACATAAGCAAAAGTATTTTTAGGCCGGTTTCACATCCCGGCCTGATCAGGTCCTGGGCATGTCCGGTGTGAAACGGACAGCCCGGACCCTATTTGCAAACAGAACAAATATGCCTTCCGGTCCGGTTTGTAGCCGCATTCCTCTGATCGCAGCCGCAACTGCTGAAATTTAAAGATTGCCGCTAGTGGGGAGCTAGCCACGGTCCTGAAATCTCTGCAGGGGACACTCTTGGTGCTGAAGTTTAGCAGCGCTCGCTGCTAAACTTCAGCTCTCGGCGTCCGGCTCCCGGATCCGATTATATGCCAGATCCGGGGCGATCCAGCCCATAGACCTCCATGTTAGGGGGCGCCGGATCTGGGAGGATCCGATTTTGTATGATTTTTCCCCGGACACAAAAACGTTGCTTGCAACATTTTTGTGTTTGGAGAAAAATCAAAATTGTTCCGGATCCTTCCAGACAGATGGAAACCGGATATAGCTGCCAACCGGCTCCATCTGGCCCCATGGGAATACTATGGGGCCGAAATCTGATCCGGCCTGTCCGGATCAGATAGACCGTGATGTGAAACGGCCTTAGACAATCTATAATTAAAAAACTGAGAAAAAGTTTGGTCCACACATGTGGTGATTTCATTCTGCTCAGTTTGATATTAGTATTTACAGTAGGTCCAGTGATTTGTGAAGCCCCCCTTATACATCACACTGATCTTAGCCGATATCGACATATTAATCTTAAAGTCTAATGAGTCAGTCATGTTTGGGGCCTGGTAAACGATTGTTGCATGAGTTAAGGATTCAGCATGTCTGCCTTTGGGCTGACATTTTTTATTCACATCCTATTACTGCTGAACACTCCTGTGTATGGGAGAGACAGCCAAGATAGCGGCTAAACAATTATCCAAACCATCTAAGGGTATGTTTCTGGTTCTTAGATTTATGACCCGGCTTGTTTTCTTGACCCTTATTATCTTGTCTGCTGCCTACTGCCATGTTATAACAATTTGGAAAGCGCAACTCATCTGTGTGTAAGCCTTTGCTATCTAAAACTACTTTACTGGTAACTACATGGGGATTTCCTGTGGAAAATTCCAAACTTCCTTGAACTTAAGTGAAGATTACTCATTCAAGTAGATTCGGCTTCTTGGTTTACTCTAAAGATGCCATTCACCTGAAATAACTGTCGGATGAATGTTTGTTTGGCAGAAACTATCTCTTTTAATTTCCCAGTACACCTGATTGTTTCGCTTGACTGCCCCTCAAATGTTGTCAATGGAAAGAGAAGAAACTTCTTTTGCATCAGTTTATTTCACCTAAAAATGGAGATTCCAACTACTCAATCCTCCACTACTATATCATCTCTTGGGAAAAATTGGAAGGCCTCTATATATACAAATTAGACGTTTGGCCCGTCCCACTGAAATCAACAAGCTCAATTGAGTTTTATCTAAGGTGCGTTAGGCTTTAAAGGAGTTGTCCAGTCTGAAGCACAAGTTTTCAGTCACCCTATGTGATTTCAGACTTATGAATCCTCACAGCATGCAGTGAAGATTCTCCTGAATCAGAGCCAGGAGAGTCGGTCACGCAACTAAGTATGCGATATGCAGAGAGGAAGGGGTGTTGTCAGCATCAGCTGAAGGCCTCTGCATGGATTTGACACGGCACTGTACTTAAGCAGAAAAAGGAGGAGGTGTTCAGAACTTAGGTGAGTAAAATTAGGCTTTTTTTCTTCCATTAAAAACATAGACAGTACACTTGTGGACAGGATCCATTCCACACTGGCGCATTTCGGATACGCATAGTATCCTTAATCGTAGCAAGACTCCCAGACAGAATCTGACTAGACATTCTGGTGTGCTCAAGCAAGTGTATTGCGTAAGAATGGAAAAAGCATAGTTGAGTTCTATCCAGGAGTTTGCATATCACATACAGTCACATGAACATCTCTCCCAGCTCTGACACGGGTAGATCCTCCCAGCATGCAGTGCAGGATGACTGTAGGGATTCAAAAGTCTGCAGTCACATAGAGTAACTGAAAACTTGTCATTTTAGACTTGACAATCCTGTTAAGCCACTTACAGCCACTTTGTAAGGAGAAACTATGATGAACAAATCGTTACTGGGGTGTTTGTAGGACTATTGGCCTACAATGATTTATCCTGCTTTTACTGATGTATCCTGTTATTTTTATACTATAAACTTAAAGTTAAATTATGGCTAAAAAAAATTTGGTTGTCTTGGTGTAAAGTATAGAACTGAAAAATAATAAAAAATCCAAAATATTTATCCAATTTTAGATAACAGAGGCTTCTTAAATCAGCAAGATTTCCTTGTAAATAACTCATGTGAATACATTTAAAGACTCCCTCTACTTCAGAAGTCCTCAAACTTTCTGACCTTGAGAGCCACATCCAACTCAGAGAGGTTCGCAAGCCACATTCAGCTCTGAAAGAGGGTCGCAAACCACATCCGGCTCTGACAGAGGGTTGTGAGCCACATTCATCTCTGAGAGAGGTTCACGAGTCACATCCAGCTCTGATAGAGCTTCGCGAGCCACATTCAGCTCTGAGAGAGGTTTGCGAGCCACATCTACCTCTGAGAGAGGTTTGCAAGCTACATTCAGATCTGAGAGAGGTTTACAAGCTACATTCAGATCTGAGAGAAGGTCATGAGCCACATCCGGCTCTGAGAGATGGTCAGGAACCACATTCAGCTCTGAGAGAGCCTTGCGAGCCACATCAAGCTCCTTCCCCATCACAGTAGTGACACCCAGATCCCCTATTACTGTTCTAATGACAGCAAAAGCTTTCCCACAGAAATCACATCAAGACAGTATACCAAATTCTGGGTCTTCCTACCTCACCCCATTCAGATCTGCTTCTTTTTCCAGATACAGTCTGTGACTGTGAGAAGAGGTAGCAGCGGCGGGTGGCGGCCGCTGCAAAATCAATTAAAAGCTGGCCTGCGGCTGGAGGAGCGGGCGCTGTGGCCCCGCCCACTCCACAACCACCGGCCTATCGGGAAAAGTCCCAAATCTCCCGCCTATCAGTTCGGGCTTGTACAGAACGTATCCTCAGTGGCATGTCAGTAAAATTCCAGCTCATCCTTATTCAAGTTCATGAATCTAAAATGCAATACCTATGGACTAGGGTGTCATTGTTTCTTTAAAAATGGAACAAAAAGCAGATTCTTTTTTCTAAGCTTGTACAACTATATTTAATCCCGTGGAGAGATGCTCAACTATGCTCATCAGTTGATAAAGAGCCCTACTTATAATTATAAATTGGAATGAACTTGAAACTTAAGGCTTGTAATTCCATTTCTAATAATAAGAATGTGTAATGAATGCTGCTTTGACTTCATTGAGTAGCGATTATAATAGAGCTATTTATTGGATTTAATGCATATTTAATATGTCTTGTAGTTCTAATGTTGCTATAGAACAGCGGGATATAAAGTTATCGCTTTATAAATTGATTCCAACAGTCATCTCCAAATACATATCAGAGAGCAGAAGAGTTAAACCAATTAAAATGAAGAAAACGTATTTGAAGAACCTTTTCAATTTTAGTTTTGTCTTTGTCAACCAGTAAAAAAGTTTTCAATTTGGCATTTGCTATTTTCTGGAGGTTACCGTCTCACTCAGGGAATCTATTTATTAATGCCCAGTACGACTGAGACTGAAGCTGCACAAATTAATTTGGAAAACAGAAATGAAAGGTTAATATTTAGGCAAAGGGTATGATTATCCATTTCAAAATGTGACAACAGAAAAAAATAATTACTGCTAAGTCTAGAAGGCAAATGTCCATCTGGAGATATTGGCCTCTACCAGACTAACAATCCAATAATTCCTTTGAGGCAATCACATGGGAGCATGTATGGAGTGGGAGATATTTTAGAGTAAATAATTTCAATCATGGTACCGGAAATATCTGCTATTTTGCAAAATGAAATACATACACATTAAAGGGATTGTCTCGTTTGCAATCTTTGGCAGCGCATGCCTCCTCTGCCTCCCGGCTTTCTTCTTGCCGAGGTCGACTCGTGTGCTACTGAAGACTGACACTTTAGGCTGTAGGGACGTCTTAGTTGTGCATTCTCCGAAGCCAATAGCATAACCAGCACCGGCGGAGTACAGGGACACAGAGGCTGGCTGGATTTAATAATCTTATCGGCTTGAAAGCAATGCAGTTTTCAGGCACGTGCTTCTTGCCTAGGAAACTGGCCACCTCTGATGCAGCTGGTGTTGTTGGCACTGACCTATAAACCATAGATTTTTTAATAAGAGGTTAATAGAATTTTAAATTAATTTAAATTAATTTTGCCAATATCTTTATTTTTAGCAGTTTAAACTGAACCTGTCACCAGTTTTTTCTCATATATTTTTTCTCATATATAAACAAGATTCTAGAATAAGTCACTCCACTTTAATGGGTATTAGAAACAAGATTTTTACAAATGGTAAATGCTGGCAATAATACAATATTACAACAAAATGAGCATTAGGGATCATTCATGGCAGCTGTTAGGCGGCCAATCCGGCCGATATGGCGCCACCTGCCGGATCGGCCGCAAATCAGCGAAAAACGCTGATGTGAAAGGGGCCTTACTTAGGCAGACAATTCCTTTTATGTCATCATCGCAGTCAAAATTATAATAAGGCTACGTTCACACATTTGCGTATTTTGCTGCGCTTTTTTGCGCGTTTTTCGGCCGCGCAAAAAAGCGCAACAAAATACGCAGGGGCTTTCACACACTGCGCTTTCTTTACTCCAGAAAGTGCAGTGATGTCACAGAGGGGAGGAAAAATCCTGATTCCTCCTCCCCTCTGTGACAGCCCCATTAGATTTCACAGTGTATTAATATACACTGTGAAATCTAAATTAAACAGAGGCAAATGTATGGAAAATAAAAAAGAATGAATACTTCACCTGTCCGACGCCTTCTCCCGCTGTCTGGTGCCTTCTGCCGCTCTCCGGTCTCCGGTTCCAAGTGAGAGGTGTACTGAGAAGACCTGTGGTGACGTCAGAGGGGGGGGCGTTTCTGGGGCGTTCCCAGCGCTGATTGGCTGTTCGCGGTCATGTGATATGTATCACATGACCGCGAGTGCCCGGGAACGCCCCTCTGACATCACCACAGGTCTTGTCAGAAGAGATCTCATTTAGAACCGGAGACCGGATAGCGGCAGAAGGCACCAGACAGCGGGAGAAGGCGTCGGACAGGTGAAGTATTCATTCTTTTTTATTTTTCATTCACTTGCTTTTGTTTACCGTATATACTCGTGTATAAGCCGACCCGTGTATAAGCCGACCCCCCTACTTTGCCCCCAAAACCTGGGAAAACCTATTGACTCGTGTATAAGCCGAGGTGGACCCCAGCACAGGTATACAGTCCCCCCCAGTGGTATATAGCAGCCTCCCCAGTGGTAGTATACAGCAGCCACAGAGGTATATACAGCAGCCCCAGTAGTAGTATACAGCAGCCTCCCCAGTGGTAGTATACAGCAGCCTCCCCAGTGGTAGTATACAGCAGTCTCCCCCAGTAGTAGTATACAGCAGTCTCCCCCTGTGGTAGTATACAGCAGTCTCCCCCTGTGGTAGTATACAGCAGTCTCCCCCTGTGGTAGTGTACAGCAGCCTCCCCCTGTGGTAGTATACAGCAGCCTCCCCTGTGGTAGTATACAGCAGCCACAGAGGTATATACAGCAGCCCTCTCCTGTGGTAGTATACAGCAGCCCCCCCTGTGGGTATACAGCAGTGCCTCCCCATGTGGTATATACTGCAGCCCCTCCCCTGTGGTAGTATACAGCAGCCCCCCCCTGTGGGTATACAGCAGTGCCTCCCCCTGTGGTATATACAGCAGCCCTCCCCTGTGGGTATACAACAGTCCCCCCCTGTGGTATATACAGCAGCCCCTCCCCTGTGGTAGTATACAGCAGTGCCTCCCCCTGTGGTAGTATACAGCAGCCCCCCCCTGTGGGTATACAGCAGCCCCGCCGTGGTAGTATACAGCAGCCCCCCCGTAGTATATACAGCAGCCTCCCCTGTGGTAGTATACAGCAGCCCCCCCGTGGTAGTATACAGCAGCCCCCCCCTGTGAGAATACAGCAGCCCCCCCGTGGTAGTATACAGCAGCCCCCCCGTAGTATATACAGCAGCCCCCCCGTGGTAGTATACAGCAGCCCCCCGTAGTATATACAGCAGCCCCCCCGTGGTAGTATACAGCAGCCCCCCCGTAGTATATACAGCAGCCCCCCCCCCCTGTGAGAATACAGCAGCCCCCCGTGGTAGTATACAGCAGCCCCCCCGTAGTATATACAGCAGCCCCCCCCTGTGAGAATACAGCAGCCCCCCCGTGGTAGTATACAGCAGCCCCCCCGTAGTATATACAGAAGCCCCCCCGTGGTAGTATACAGCAGCCCCCCTGTGGTATATAGAGCCCCCCCGTTGCTGCCGCACACCTGTAAAAAGAAGATCTTTCATACTTATCCTCCTGCTGTCACCGCGTGCATCCTCCGCTCTCCTTCTTGCTTGCACCCCGGGCCCCGGCGCCCATCCATATGACCGCGCACAAATAATGACGTCATTATTTGTGCGCGGTCACGTGGATGGACGCCGGGTGCAAGCAAGGAGAGCGGAGGATGCGCGCGGTGACAGCAGGAGGATAAGTATAAAAGATCTTCTTTTACAGGTGTGCGGCAGCAACGGAGGGGGCTCTATATACCCACAGGGGGGCTGCTGTATATACTACGGGGGGGCTGCTGTATACTACCACGGGGGGGCTGCTGTATTCTCACAGGGGGGGGGGCTGCTGTATATACTACGGGGGGGCTGCTGTATACTACCACGGGGGGGCTGCTGTATACTCACAGGGGGGGGGCTGCTGTATACTACCACAGGGGGGCGGGAGAGCACTGACAGTGCTATGTAATATGCACCGCTCCCCCTGCCGCTGATGGACAGGGGGATGCAGTGCATATTGCATTGCACTAATGAGCGGCCCCACGTGACCGGCCGCTCACTATACAGCCTCCCCCTGCCTCCTCCATCCCCCGGACACCGGCCCCACACAGTCAGCCGTCACTGACTCGTGTATAAGCCGAGGGGGGCACTTTTCAGCACAATTTCTGTGCTGAAAAACTCGGCTTATACACGAGTATATACGGTAATTTAGATTTCGCAGTGTATATTAATACACTGTGAAATCTAATGGGCGGCCACAGCTGTCAAAGAGGGGAGGAGGAAGCAGGATTCTTCCTCCCCTCTGGGAGAATACGCAGAAGTAGCTGCGTAAACAATTGACATATTAATTGTTTACGGAGCTGCGCTTTCTCCCGGAAAACGCAGTGCGTATTTTTACGCAATGTCTGCACTGCAAAGTGAATTTCCCATTCACTTTGCAGGCAGACAAAAGGCACATTGCGTATTTTGAAAAGCGCGCGTAAAAAAACGCGGCAAAATACGCAATGTGTGAATGCAGCCTTAAAGTTAACATCTATAAAAACTAGAACCACCATCCAGAATAGGTGATGGACATAGCTCACTGCCTCCCCAGTATCTGCATGGTGACCTTTGTGCAGATCATACAGCATGACAAGAAACCTTACCCATAGAGGTCAATAAACATTTCCAACTACTGTTTCTATGGTCTGTATAATGTCTCTGAATGCTGTTAGTAGCAGATTAGGCACAATATTTCTCCCTCCCCCACAACCCTATAACCTTTTGTAGAAAATGGAATGAAATCTACAGTGAGAAAATAAAAACATCACAAAATGAATATGTACCAGCATTTGGTTTTAATTAATAAAAGAAAAACAGTTCTTGAGGTCAGTTATCCCACTATGAGCTATCAACGAGTGTGTCACACTATACTATTAGTTGCTAAGAGATAACCACAGATCCAGCACAAAGCGCCATTAGTGAGTTTTATACTTGAGACAGACTAGTCCTAATTACTGTATTGGAAACATGATTTGCATTTGAAGATGTACATGAAATTATCCCCACTTTTCCTTAAGTGAGTTTGTTTGCAGGAAAGACTGTTAATTACAGAGGGAATAGCCTTAGACACCTGACAATGATACTGAAAATGAACTTTCAATGTAGAATACTACTGTGATGACGCTCTGTTGGCAGATGCCTGTCAGATCTCAGTAGGGCATCCACAGCCAGATTTCACACAAGCCACACCATTTAACAGGTCCAAGGGGATCCCTGGCCTTCATCTTTTACATTCTATACAGGAATCTTGACTTATGCGATTGCAGAGGTCATGGGGCCAGAGTACTCGACTCTTCAGGGCTCCTCAGTTCAGGGGATTCACAGCGGCCTTCCATGGAAGTCGTGACCGCGACTGGTCATTGATAAAGGGGGCATTAAAGGGGAAAAGTTTGCTGTGATGCCATCTGAGGTTTCTTGTCAGGAATGACCAGCGCTGCTTGTAGTAGTCCCCAGGGGATAAGTGTTAAGGCAGCTAGTTGGAGCATTCCCTCAAATGGAGCGGGCCCCTGGGGTGTAGTGAAGGTAAAGTAATGATGGTGACTTTAGTGGTTGGAAGTGCATAGAGGCGCAGGAAAGAATAGACAGACACAGGGTTCTGCGGTTCTTACCAGTCTCTTTTACTTGTAGTTTGGTGCAGACACAACCCAACTGGGGAACCGTGTTCACCAAGATTGTGGCGTGGCCAGCTCACATGTAGTCCCACTCTGGCCCACTCTGCTGAGACACTGGGAATCTGGCCTTCCTTGCTGCCCTTTCTCTCTCTCCAACGCTGCTACTCTTGTCCTCCTAGCATCTCTGAGGTTACAAGTCCCAAAGGCAGGTGACTACTAGCCCTCCGAGCGACTGTCTTGCCAGTCCACTTGACCTTAGACAGTTCCTTAGTCTTGGGAGAGTCCACAATGGTATCCACTGTGCCCAGCGACCTCCAGTTTTTCGACTGGTCCTGAAGATGTCCAGGCAGATTTGGGGCTGGTACCCCTGATCCTCTGCCTGACCTAGCTGGTCGGCTGCAGATTTGGAGTCCCCGGGCCTGGGGGGTTCACAGCTGACCCACATGTGTCCTGCTCTGTCCCCAGCTAGACTTCAACTCCTAGAACTTACTCCTCTCTCTTTTGCCTTCCACCCCAAACCAAACTCCTCTCTCCATCAATGAACCAGCTGCAAGCTCCAGTCAGGATATGTGGGGACTCACTGAGGTCATCTGAGGTCATGTTCAGGTAACCCACCATGCATACCTGAATGGTGACCTCAGATAACCTCAGTGAGTTACCCTACACCTGAATCGGAGATCGCTGATCTGGTCACCATAGTAACCAAGTCAGGTGACCAGATCAGTGACGCAATTGTTGTGATGACAACATCAGCTGATTGCGCACATCACTCCAGCACGGTCAGCTGGTCTGGTCACCATAGCAATCACGTCACGATCAGCTGACCCGATCTAGTCACGTGGCACAATTGCTATGGTGACCAAATTAGCTGATGCGATTGCCACAGCAAGCGATTGGGAGTCAGTCGACAGGGTAGGGCAGTACTCAGATACCGGGACAGATGGTCAATTTGATGGGGGATCACAGCTGGTCGGTTCCCGGTTCCGTGCCCTGGACCCTCAATGGCGGGGATGGTGGGGGGATGATGATGATCAATGGGGGAATGGTAACGTGACGCCACCTGTGGTACCTGGTAACGTGGATACTAGCGCTGCGGCCAGCCACTGAGGTGATGAAGGTGCAGCTTAGAGTAGTACAGCTCACCACAGATGGAGCTTTACCTCAGGGCAGCGGGGGTAGATTAGGGGAGTAGTAGTCCTCACCTTTTTGATGCTGTAGGAGCCCTCCGGCAGCAGAACAAATGAGGACAGACACCAGATCAGCTCAAGAAGTTCTTTACTGTCTCCAGATGAAAAACAGGTACACAGTTCAGTATGGTTTACTGGGGACGTAGGCACAGATTTGAGGTAACTTAGCAGAATCTGTCGGTGGTACCCTCTCACAATTTTCAGGGTCTATGTTCCTTTTTACTCTCATTCACCACTCTGAAGAGCTCCTTCACCAGTCCCCTGGTCTGCTACTGACAGGTACAGTCGGTTCCTTACCGGTACGGACGAGAGTGAAAGCACATAAGCCTCCAGCCACCGGAATTCGGTCCTTTCCCTAATGTTACTGATTGCAGGAAGGGGGTCCTGCAGCCAATATACTCACGAGGCTCCTCCACTGGATCTAGTGGTTGGCGTCCACCTCAATAGTCATAAGAAATTGTAGAGACAATCCAGTGGCATGCTTCATATTCCTTTTATTGTGCAATCATAAAATCATCACAGCGCACAGATGATTAAAGAGGCTAGTTCCTCCGAAACGCATCCAGCTGCACCCCCTGTGCGCTGTGATGATTTTATGATTACACAATAAAAGGAATATGAAGCATGCCACTGGATCGTCTCTACAATTTCTTATGACTTTCCCTAATGTGTCCTGGACCTTTTTGGAACTGAGGAAGAGGTACAGTCTGTGGCGCTATGGCTCCTTCTGTTGGTCCCACAGCTTGTCGGTTCACAGTCAGGGATAGACCTCTGACTGCCTCGGCTCCGGTATGCCAGTGTCGACCCCGGACTCCCCAGCCAGCTCCAGCCAGTCCTGGATTGTCCCCTCGGTTTCTGGGTCACCCCTCTCCAAGGAGGTGCCCTCCTGTCATGAACACTGTCAGGCACGTCCTCTCTGGCTGCCTTCCCAGCACTGTCTGACTAGAACTAACTCAACTGTCACTCAAGTCTCCCGCTCTACTCTAGACTCCACCCCCTGGACCTACTGAATATACGGTCCCTATGCTGTATAAACTTTTTTCTATATGTTCTGTTCATTGTAAAAAGTATAGAAAACCACACTTTACTAACCCTTCTTAAGTCCAGCGCTGTGTCTTTATTAATGCCTTGTCTATTGTTTTGCAGCAGCAATGATATTACGTTGACAGTGCAACAGTCAATCACTGATCTCAGTTTCTTATGCTGTTAGTAATTGGCTGCAGCGTTGCTGCCCTGACATCACTGCTGCAGCCTACGTACAATAACCGGAGGAAGTGCCGCTAAAGGCTCAGTGCAGGACCCAGATATGGGGGTGGGGAGGGAGGGTACATATTAATTTTTGACAACATGTCAAGCTGGCAGGAAAAAAAAATAGTTTTCTGAAAGGATACAACTCCTTCAACATTTTTATGGAGATTATGTCTTTATATTAAAAATTTATTACGGTACTTATTCTTATAATGACTAAATTTTACAACGTGGTCACGGCATGCTTTAGCTGGTAGTTATGTCTTTTTTTTGGCATAAGTCCAATGTTACAAACCTCATATTTTATATATGTATTTATGTGTCCTGGCGATATTCTATTACCTTCCAAATAAAGATTTCTCGCAGTGAAGGATACTTTTTCTATATCTTCCTCCTCCACCACTGCTGTGCATTACTGAATTAAATTGACAGATGAACCTATAAAAGTGTAGATAAATGGCTTTTTGACTACCACAATATTTTTAAACTGATTATATTCTCTAGGCTGCAAACAGTCATCTTATATTACGGTAGCACCTAGGAACTAAACATAAGACACGTGCACAGGTTAAGAAAGCACAGAGAGACTGTGCATGCTCTGTGTAAATTGGCCGGCACTTATAGTAGATCATGTCACTTACTGGTGATAGCCTCCATATGTGTATGACTCAAGGAATTAGAGGAGCCTGATGGGCATCGTCCATGTTCTATTCGGGAATAACTAAGATCTGTGGTTGATATATACAGTATTTCTGAAAAAACAAAATTCAACATCTACTGCTGAAATATTGTTCTGTACATTATCTATAAAAGCCCATGACAATCTAGGGAGGATCTCCGTTCGTTAATTGACCACTTACTCGTTATACCAAAACTCTTTATGATTAAATAAACACACAACACTGCAGTGACTTGGTTTAACAAATTGGCCACAGCAGCCTTTATTGCCTATTGTTTACACTCTAGAAGAAATAACTGGGT
The DNA here is from genome assembly GCA_033576535.1 of Allobates femoralis. Lineage (NCBI taxonomy): Eukaryota > Metazoa > Chordata > Amphibia > Anura > Aromobatidae > Allobates > Allobates femoralis. The sequence continues at coordinate 100,925,197 of JARQOC010000004.1, forward strand.
ACACCGTCCAACGGGCGTCCCAACTTAAACAATAGGCCCATCCATAAGCCTCTAAACCTTGTCCCTGGCCGCAATAACACCGACCCCAGGGACGAGGTATTGGTTACCTAGAACCAATAACCCAGCCTTGCAGAACCCCGTGCCTGCAAGGTACCTTTAACCTGAGCCCCTCTACCTTTGAAGCGGCTCATTTCCCATTCCAAATGTCAATTCCCTGCCTCTGGACCAGACCTATCCCCGCTGCCGTGACAACAACCGAATTATCGTAACACCCATTCTCATGCCATTCATAAACACACCTCCAATTACTTCCCCACTGAATTCAAACAAGGGAGGGCGGGTGGGAAATTGTTCTCACTGTCCCCCGGAAATAGATTGAGGGAACTTCCTTTCCTGTCCCCAGTATCTTCCCCCACAACTCCCCCTCTTCCTCTCCTAAGCCAACCCCCTGCACTAGTTAACTCTGTCCTCTGCATCATGTAAATCCCCGCAATAGCAAATCTGCTCTGATTAACTCCCTACCTCCCAGAATGTCATGGGGCCCCTCCACCCTATGGGTTCCTTGGCCTGCTTGACAATCTAGGGAGGATCTCCGGTCGTTAATTGACCACTTACTCGTTATACCAAAACTCTTTATGATTAAATAAACACACAACACTGCAGTGACTTGGTTTAACAAATTGGCCACAGCAGCCTTTATTGCCTATTGTTTACACTCTAGAAGAAATAACTGGGTACACCGTCCAACGGGCGTCCCAACTTAAACAATAGGCCCATCCTCATTTTACCCATGGATAGGCCCGGTCCATAAGCCTCTAAACCTTGTCCCTGGCCGCAATAACACCGACCCCAGGGACGAGGTATTGGTTACCTAGAACCAATACCCCAGCCTTGCAGAACCCCGTGCCTGCAAGGTACCTTTAACCTGAGCCCCTCTACCTTTGAAGCGGCTCATTTCCCATTCCAAATGTCAATTCCCTGCCTCTGGACCAGACCTACCCCGCCACAGGACAGGACAAGTGACCCCTTACTTGGCCTGGACCCGCCACACACCAAACGCTTGCTCCACACCCTCTCTCAGATCCAACATCCACATATCCAACCTATATCCGTCAAATGCACCAAATTAGCCTTAAAATACTCTTGTGATGATGACTCCAATTCCCTGTGATGCACTACAATCCCCCATTACGCGCCACAAATGCCTCCACCACCTTATTCACCTTCACTCTTGCTTTATTGATTTTATCCATAGACCTCCCAAACCTCCATCGTCCCCTTGGCACCATGTCCGACCATACCACAATCAACCCGGGTGGGAACCCCACAATCGCACAAATCACACTTAATATCTTGTATCAATTCCCGAGATGCACGCACCCCCAAATCATTTTCTCCAACATGCAGAATCGACACCTCTGGTGGTCTACTCACACTGCAAAATTATTCAAATTCAGGCAACACTCTGCCCCGTTGCATACCCCTCAGGCCCAACCATTTGACTGACCCACACCTCTATCAAGTCCTTACTGCCGACCATCTGGGTGAAAATCCGCTCAACGAGCCCCCAATATCCATATGAGTGTCCGATCAAGCAGATCAAGCAGATGCTTGCCCAGTCAAATAAAACAAAATAAACAATTGACAATAATCAACGTGCAATATTACCGATAGCTACCCGACAAAAGACTCCACCCCGTCACTCCGCACCCGCCTTCCCGGTAGCCTGGGCCTCCCCTTCCAGCCACTACCTTGAAAGTAGGTGAGGACGCACATACAGACGAAAAAACGAGTAGAGTCCCAGCGACCGATACGTCGCATCACATCATTTCCTAACCCCGAACGAGAGGCCTCAGTGGCCGCCCCAAACTGAAATGAAGCGATCCAAACTCCTCTGGCCGCTCACCCAGTCTGATCAAGCATTCCTGCAAAACTGCCTGAAACTACATTTTGGACAAAACAAACTGTACATATGCCGGAACAGCGGTCCCGGATAACCACCCCTTCGTGATAGAAAACGCCTTACCACCCTCATCGGACACAGCTGGTTCTCAGCTAACGCGTACAACACAACCAGCCGTCCTCTGCCCACCTGATCCTTTGTCGAACACCGCAACCAACATTTCACCCTGTCCTCCCATACAACCACATCATTCATGGTCAAACTGCCCGCTCTGCACCGAGATGGGCTCACCAATTCGCACAACCTAAACACTCCAAAAAGGGCCAACACAAAGCAGTGGAGAACATAATTGTTTCGTACTCGGACCTGCAAACAAACTCCAAACTCACCACCATCCTTTCTTACAAACTCATTGACACCGGACGTCGCCCGTCCCTCTACCGAACACATTTTTTTTTTTTTTTTTTTATTTAAACCTTTCAAAGCCTGCCAACAATAAAATCCTTTGTCGCATCCTGCCTGCCCAACAACCGAAACCAGAGTGCGATCACCGCCACCCTCTGCGCCACTGCTGAAGCAGACTTCCTTGACACAAATCATTCCCTATGAACGTCCAAACCTTCTGCATGTCAACCACGCCCCCAGTCATTCCCAAGTTTATCTCAAAATCTTCCCATATTTTTCCATATCTGCCCCAAGACCCTCAGTTACCGATCTGCGGATCAACTACCTACAATCATGTTACCATGTTCCATAAACCATCCAGACATGGCAGCCCGAACTCGTCCGGCCGAGGCACCAACTCCCGAAACCTGTGGAACTGAACCCGAGAGTTTAGCCACAATCTGAATATTCCACTGTAAACATCTGAGCACGAGATGCCTCAGGTAAACCACTACCGGCAATGACTTAGCGGACATAGCGTCAATCGCATATACCACTGAAATATTGTCGGAATGAAAGCAAACTTCTTGCCAGCAACTTCCTGCCCCCACAATTCTACCACCACCACGATGTGGGAATTGTCCAACAACACAAGGTTCACACCAAACCTCGATCACTCCACGACTCCGGCCACCTACCCGCACACCAACAGCCCCTAAAAAGGCTCCAAATCCCACTGAAACCCAACACATCCGTAAATAACTGCAACACATTATTAGGTACCACCTCTTTAAGCCATACCGTGCCCCATTGCATTCCTGCAAAAACACATCCCAAACTCTTAAATCCTCCTTTATGTCTCTGGTTATCCGGACAAACTGCACCGGGCACGTCTGGCCCGACATGGCCAATGACAACCGCCTCGCAAACCCCTGCCCATCAGCATAATTTGACAAGCAAAATCAAGTTTTCCCAGCAAAGACAGCACCACCTTAAGCGGAACCTGTTTTTGCCTTGCTCACATCCACAACCGACCTCCTCAAATCCACAATCTTGTCAGTAGGAAGCCGACACTCCTGAGCCAACGTATCGATTACTATCCCCAACAAAACGCATAACCGTCTCCGGTCCTTCCATTTTTTCCGGAACCAACAGGATACCAAACACCTCGCAACCTCAGTTAAGGCGAACAGCAGTCTAGCACAAATAGGGGAACCGCCGGCCCCACACAGAAAAAATTATCCAGATAAAGGATGATTAAATCCATACCTGAAACATCTCTTACAACCCATTCAACGAAAGAACTAAACATTTCAAAATATGAACACGAAATTGAACACCCCATTGGCAAACAATGATCAACATAAAACGCTCCTTCCACATAGAACCCAATAACTGCTGACTCCCCGGGTGCGCTGGCAACAATCGAACTGCCGCTTCCACATCCGACTTTGCCATCAGCGCCCCCCCCCCCCGCTTTCCTCACCAAATCGGCCGCCTTAGCAAATGACACATAACAAACTCCCGCCAATTCTGGCACAATCCGATCATTCACTAAGATCCCCGCTGGGTACAACAAATGGTGGCTCAACCGAAACTCGTTCGGCTCCTTCTTCGGAACCACCCAAAGCGGGGATACCCGCAAATCCAAACAAGGAGGGTCTAAAAAAGGGCCCGCCATCCGACCCAACTCAACCACCTTCCCCAACTTCTCATCAACAACACCCGGACGAGCCATAGCCGAGCGCAAATTCCCCGGGCGAAACAAACCCCCCCCCCCCTCCGCATCAGACGGAATACAAAACCCAAACCGAAAACCCGAGCGCAACAACTCAACAGCCTCAACATCCAGATACCTACTTAAGAACGGCTCCATCGCCTCTACCCTCACCCTGGTCCTCCCTTTTACCAGCACTGTCTCCTCCCTTACCCTTTCCTTTCTTGAAACAACGGGCAAAGCTGTGACCCCCTCCCCATCCCGCACATTCGTGCTTAAAACGACAGGATGTTCCAAACCTGCATTGCCCTTCATTAAATTGCCAACAACACCCCTTTTCCGAACCTGGCCGAGGCCCCCAATCCTGAACCCGATCCCCCGGCCCCACTCCGAAAGGGCTGCACCAGAGCCGTCATCAACCGTAACCACAAGGAAATATCCTTGTGATCCCAACGCATCTCCGACCACAAAGCCTTGCGTTGCCTGAACTGCTCGTCATAACGCAGCCAATAACCCCCCATACACTCTATAAGCCTCTCCAATAGATTCCTTACAGCCAAACAGAGCTGAGCAATGCTCCGGCTCCTTCTCCCCCACAACACTCGCCAATATCGCAAAGGCCTGTAACCAATTTGCAAATGTCCGCGGAATAAGCTGATATCGCCGCTTCTCGTCATCCCCATTTTCTTTTTTGGAATCACTAGGCCGGACCTTGTCTAAATTGAACTTTCCCACCGGGAGCAGTGAAAAAAAAAATTTCAACGTACTCCCCTTTCCAAATCTTCTCCCTGACTTCCTTCTCCAAATGCGCCCCTAAAGGGCTCTCAAAACAAACATAGACCTCTCTTTTTGCCCTATCATCCAGCCTAACCACCTCCTCCTCTTTTTCCTTTTCTGCCCCAGCCGCCTCAACTGCCGTTCCCAGCAACGTTGAGCAATAGAACTAAGGCCCCACGCTCCACCAAACCCTGCAAAAAAGGAAGTAACTGCCCCACAACATCCCCACCAACGGTCACCCCAGACGCTAACCCCCTGCCGGAACCGGCCCTACCCCTACATCACCACCCGATCCCGACAGAAACTCAACAGTACATTCAGAGTTCTCACCAGGCTGCCGAGTAGCAGCTGCTACGTAGTCCTCCCCCGTCTGCTCCTCCATGGATGAATTCTCCGAAACTTCTCCTTCTTCCTCGCTGATCTCGCCCTCCAGGGGTTCCCCAATCGGGGTGTGCCTGCCACTGCCGCCGTCCCCCCTGGCCTCCATGGCAGCAGGAGCACCCCTGATTGGACACTGCTTCTTCCTCCGTGACCGCTCTTGCGATCACCGATCCATCCCTTCAGCCAGACCCCTCCGGGTCCTCTTCTGCCCATAGGGGCCTCCGTCCCTAAGCCCATCCTGCCGACTGCAGGCGGGCCGCTCATGCTCCCTATGCCGCCGGGATCCCTCCCCTGCTAAACAAGGGAGATCCGCTACAGCCCCCCGGGCCCTGCATCCGTAGATGCCTGCTGGGTTCGACCCCTTTGGGATCCAGGGGCCACCGCTGCTGATCCAGTCCGGGGCCTGTTAGCCCTGCACCCCGGGGACTTCCCAGTATCGCGCCCTCTGCCAGTCACATCCTGGGACCGGCCTAAGTGCCTAGCCCCGGTGCACATACCGGACTCTCTCTCGTGGATGCTGGCTCCTCCCGCCCAGGAAGCCGCTCTGCCCCCCGCCGCCTGCGGGAGGCCCCCTCTATCACCGCTGGCCGCTCGGCGCACTCCCGCACCCGGCCTCCGCTGGGAGCCGCCGCTGCAATGCTACTCCGCGTCCCAGGCCGCCGACCGGAAATAGGCTGCGGGCCGGATCCGCCCACTTCCGGTTCGGCGCTGCCTCGTCAAGGATTCCTCGCGCTGGCCGGAGAGGGCCCCAGGCTGGAAGGGCACCCTCCCCGCCGCGGAGGGTCCCCACCGGGGCTCCTAGAACGGGCCCTCCTCACACGCCCAGCATCTGGGGAACATCGCTCCGGTGGCCTAGCGCGGCGGCCACCGATGGGGAAACGCAGGCAGGCTGTACATAAGCCTGCATTGCCTGCGCCCCATGCACCGCTGCTGCTGCCTGAATCAGGGACCTGAGGGAACCCAAGTCCGCCATCACTGCTGGTAAGAAACTGCACAAACTGTTCTCACTGTCCCCCGGAAATAGAGTGAGGGAACTTCCTTTCCTGTCCCCAGTATCTTCCCCACAACTCCCCCTCTTCCTCTCCTAAGCCAACCCCCTGCACTAGTTAACTCTGTCCTCTGCATCATGTAAATCCCCGCAATAGCAAATCTGCTCTGATTAACTCCCTACCTCCCAGAATGTCATGGGGCCCCTCCACCCTATGGGTTCCTTGGCCTGCTTTAACAAGAGTCCCTCTGTATATCCTAATTTAGAAAGCAATTAGATTATTTCTATATTTTTACATATTGGACTTAATCCAATTTGTGGGGCCTAATACAAAATCTCCATTAGGGCTCCCTATTGACATGGATGTTTAACTGTATTGGTCTTCTAATGTGGACCCTTTTGGTTTCCCTCCACTCCTGGGCCCAGTTGAAACTGCTATAGCTACGCCTTTGATAAGTCCCTTGGAAAATCTTGGCAAGATTTCATGGAACGGCAGGGTGAGATGCCACCAGAACTAGAGGATGCTGTCTTACCAAATATGTGCCCGATTCATCAAGACGAGCGTTGTCCACGACGGTCTAGATGAGGAGATGTACTGTAGTCAGACACTCCTGATTCGTAAAGAGGGGCATGCCTCTTCATGAATCATTAGCATTGAATGAATTGAATACACCACTGTATGTGTCTAAACCTACCCTATTCCCTGCTGGAGTAAGATATTTGGCATAGCAAAAGCTGCTGTTATTCATGATTTTGACAAGCAATGGTCACTGTGTCCTGTCTCACTCCACCCACTTTGTTAATGTTGGGAAAAAATGCGAAGATGCAAAATTTTAGAGCAGCTTTCTGGATACTGCACCCAGAAAGTGGTACAGTCACCCCACTGCAATTGGAACTATGGTCACTAGGTGGAACCCTTGAGCTGACACCCACACACTAGGATAGTAGGTGGGAGGGACCCCGGGAGGGTATATAGTGGCCTCTAGGGGAACTAGTGCAGTTCAGCTCAGTTGAGTAGAAGAGATGGAGTTGAAGAGAAGATGGAGTAAGAGCTGGGGCAAGGAGGGTCTCCTCGGCTGAGGGGACCAGAAAGCACAGATCCCAGAGAGAAAGAAAAAGAGAAGGAAACTCAGAGGCAGAGTTCACTCTAAGTAGGGGATTGAGTAACAGGAGAGTTTGCCCCTAAAGGAAGGAAACCGGGTACCGGAGCCCGTAACTGTGAGATCCTACAAGGCTCACGGAAAATCCATTAAACGGGGATATTACAGATACGGCCCCGACTCCCAAAGAGCCCACAAAAGGGGAATCAGTCCTGCAGTCGGATCCTGCGAAGGACAAGGAAAAGGTTCACCCGACGGGTACAAGGGAGGGAGACAGAACAAGAAGCAGCAGGAGGTCAGACCATCTTTAAGAAGTCAGACTTCACCGCCACTGGGAGGCAAGGAAAGAAGGAAAGAGAAAGGAACATAAGGAAGGATCCATCTACAGCCAGAACTTTCAATTGTAGCATCCATAGCATTTGCCGTTATAACACCTTTTGAACTGCTGAACTGTATAACTTTGGCGAACTTTGTCAGTAAAGTTACCCGGTGAAGTGAAGTTCTGACTTTGCTATATCCTTCCAATATAAACTGTTTGCCTTACAGCATCACTGCCCTGGTGGTTCAGTCCCGCCTGCGGGGACTAAACCATCTCAGCCGCAATACCACCAACCACCGGAGGGCTGTGGCGGCGCTGGAGATCCATCACCAGACTCAGCAGGTGGCGTCATGAAGACAAAAAACTTATTCCCAGATTTCATCCCCTTTATTTAGTTGACCCCCAGGGCCACGGCCCGTCCCATCCCAGACCCAGCACCGAGCCCGAGATCTGAGTGCCCGAGCCCTGGGTGTGCGCGTCAACGTCTGGCGTCACGAACAGGATAACGTGCCTGGTGCCACTGGGTACTGTGTGCTTTGAATTGGACTTAAATTGACTTTTTCCGCCATTGCTAGGCACCAAAGATGGATTCCCGCCATTGCCGCGTGGGGACCCAAGATGGCGCCGACGCCATGAAGTAAACAACATGTACAGGCCTGGGGGAGTGCCTCAGCCCCTAGAGGAAGGAGGGCCTAGCCAGAGGTGCGTAAAAGTGTGGCCGCCCCGATTGCCATCAATCAATCAGGCGTGCGGCCCACAGGAAGTTCCCAGGGAGTGCCCATCCATGGCTGTACAAACCGGAAGAGAAGGACAGACGCCATCAGGCTCCTTGTACCCATCTGTATGGCAGCATCCCAATGGAGAGATGTCGTCCGAGAGCTGGAAGAAGAGACCCATGCTGAGAGAGGAGATCTAGCGGCTGCGTCCCTGCTGACGATAGAAGGGGATGCAGATTATTGGTGGGACTCTTCACCCGGCTCCGGCAGGAGATGGAGCAAATGCTCACGTGGGTGTGTCGGCGGTGGAGCGCGGAGAGGACATATGAGCTGTCGGCTCGGAGGACGGCCCAAGAGGCGCAGGAAGCAGAAGTCGCCGTCAGAGCCGTGGAGCAGTACCGAACCTCCCTTCCACCACCTGCCCAGACCCAGGACTCGGGGACCCAGACGGAGGGCTGTGGCGGCGCTGGTGATCCATCACCAGACTCAGCAGGTGGCGTCATGAAGACAAAAAACTTATTCCCAGATTTCATCCCTTAATTTAGTTGACCCCCAGGGCCACGGCGCTAGCCGCCCGTGACATCCCAGACCCAGCACCGAGCCCGAGAGCTGAGTACCCTAGCCCTGAGTGTGCACGTCACATGAGTAATATGAAGAAGCGTGAGGACATGTGTGGCGCCTCTGTGGTCTGGTCGCCACAGAGGTACTGCACCTAAGCCATAGGTGTGGTATCCCACTCCCAGGTACGGAGGGGACACATACCCCAGGCACCCAACACCCATCCTAACTTTAGACTTGGGGATCTGGGCGGATCCTATTGAGAGAGAGGACCCCATCTTCAGGCTGGAGGAAGGAATAGGCAGAGGGGGTGGGAACAGAAGGTAGGAAAAGCAGAGAGGAAGAAAGGGCATTAGATCAGTTGGAGGGAGAAGTTCTGTGTGAAAGACCTAGGAGAATGGAGCTCTAGGGGAGGGTTATGCAAGGGAAATGGGACCAGAGAGAAGGTCACCATAGAGCCCTGGCCGAAGGGACCCCGTACCAGCAATCAACCTGGAGGGCATTGCTGGTGGAGCTAGGTCGCACGAGGGGACCGGTCCCAATCTAGCGATGCACTTCAAGTCTGTGCTAGGAAACTGGAGGCTGCTGCACCTGAATGGGCAGTGGCCACAACCATACACATTCTGTGAAATGGTGGCTGGAACTAGGGTCAGAAGACATTGTGTTCGTCGCCAACAAGGCCCGCAGCCACCTGCTTGGGACACTGTGTATGAAGATGGAGGTCAGGAGAGGCGAGTAGCCAGCATGGGGAGATGACCAGGAAAGGCTTATAAAAGTGTGTCCCAGTGGAGCGAACCTGAGATGCCTGGGAGTTGACGAGACTGCTAACCCGAAGGACACCTGTTGGGTTGGACTTCTGAACTGAACAGTGAGTAAACTTCCGAGAACTGTAACCCCAGTGTCCTCCCATTATTTCACATGCTCTCCCTGCCGCCTATTGCACCTTGACCATCACTGTCCCAATAGACTGTACCATCTGCCCTGGGGTCTCGCTCCACCTGTGGGGAGCGATATCATCTGGCTGCACGCCCAGGGTCACGGAGTCATGTGACAGCCACCATGACCTCCCAAAGAACTGACTGGCCTGGCTACAGGGTATCCCAGCCCTGCGGGCAACGCACATGGTAAATGAGATGACTTTTCTGGAAACTAAGGCCCCCTTGACTAGTCAAAGCCCTATTTTGCATCTCATAAACGGTCTTTAGAAATAAGTTATTTAAAGATCTGTTTGCTTGTAATTACAGAAAGGAACTGTTAGGCAGGGAGTTTAGGTATGTGCACAGAGGATCTGACATTTTTCCTTTCAGAAGTCAATTTTTTTTTTAGGACAACCACACAACCTCCCCACCCTAAAGACAGCAGTCTTGTTACAACTGCGGTTGGCACTATTTTTGGGCTGGTGACTGGATACTAAAATACACCCCCTTTACCTCCCTCTTGGTTTTAATTATAATGTGCCCCTAGGCTATGGGGTACTCGGGAGCCGGGCCAGTGCTGTCTTACTGGGATATCACGGTAGTCGTGACCCAGTCCTGTGGCCTGTGATCAGTCCAAAAAGGGGGTATTTACAGGGGATATGTCGTGACGCCACCCGGAGTGTTGTGGCCAATGGAGCCACCGCTGCCTGGTTGCAGCTGAGGACGGTGACTTAGAGGCAGCTGAGATGGCAAGCCCTCTCTGGGTAGGGCTGGAGGTCCCCAGGGCAGTAGTAATAGTCTATGATGGGGCTTTGCAGGGGATTACAGTTCACACAGTCATCTACTTCAAACCTGCAGCTTCTCTAGCTAGTGTGCAGAGACGACAATCTGTGGCTCTGCAGGTGGAAGTCTCTGCTGTGATACTGGAAGAAATCAGTCTCAGGCAAGGGTGAGCTCAACGGGTACTTTACTCGTGACTTTTCAAACAGTTCGCAAGGTACACAGTCACAGTTTCAGGCAGCTGGCCGGGTAGTCATGAAAGGATGCAAGTCTCTCTCTGAGGCCCTCTATGATATTCCTTCAGGCTCCAACCTCTGTCCTCACTTTCTCTTCCTGCGCTTGTAATTTGTGGCTCCTGCAGTTGCTTGAAGGTAAGCTGCTTGTCCACTCTGTCCTGCATGTGCCGTATCACAGGCAGCTTGAGTCCTTCACTTCTCTACCTCACTCCGGGAAGTCAGTGTTTCTGGATTCTATGTGCTGCTGTGCCTCCTGACACTGTGTAGCTGGGGAACCTGGAATTCCCCACCTTCCAATATTGACTTCCAGGAATGTGTAACCCTCACAGCCTCGGACTCTGTGTCCGTTCTCTGCGCTTTCCTGTGAAGCGAGCACAATGTTCCTCGTCTCCCAAGGCTTCCTTCCTTCTCAATCTCACTCCATGGCTGTTCTGCCTCGCTCTCTTTTTCCCGCTCTTTTCCACTACACCTTAGCTCCTCCCACCAGGGCTGGGTTTCCCAGGTAAACAGGTTAACCCATTAGTCCCCTTATTCTAGGTGTGTGAATGCAGGGATGAGGACCTCAGATCATATTACATCCCCTGATGACTGGGATACCACACACACTGTCTTGGGTGCAGTACACCTTTAGTGGCGCCATGACCAGTGGGGCGCCATATTCCCGCTTGGTGAAACACACTTATCCGCAAGTGTTTCTACCTCTACCCGGTACAGAGCTCCTTATACAATTGTGGCCAAAAGTATTGACACCCCTGCAATTCTGTCAGATAATACTCAGTTTCTTCCTGAAAATGATTGCAATCACAAATTCTTTGGTATTATTATCTTCATTTAATTTGTCTTAAATAAAAAAACACAAAAGAGAATGAAGCAAAAAGCAAAACATTGATCATTTCACACAAAACTCCAAAAATGGGCCAGACAAAAGTATTGGCACCCTCAGCCTAATACTTGGTTGCACAATGCTCTGCTGGAATTTTAGGCCATTCTTCTTTAACAAACTGCTCCAGGTCCCTGATATTTGAATGGTGCCTTCTCCAAACTGCCATTTTTAGATCTCTCCACAGGTGTTCTATGGGATTCAGGTCTGGACTCATTGCTGGCCACCTTAGAAGTCTCCAGTGCTTTCTCTCAAACCATTTTCTGGTGCTTTTTGAAGTGTGTTTTGGGTCATTGTTCTGATGGAAGACCCATGACCTCTGAGGGAGACCCAGCTTTCTCATACTGGGCCCTACATTATGCTGCAAAATTTGTTGGTAGTCTTCAGACTTCATAATGCCATGCACATGGTCAAGCAGTCCAGTGCCAGAGGCAGCAAAGCAACCGCAAAACATCAGGGACCCTCTGCCATGTTTGACTGTAGGGACCGTGTTCTTTTCTTTGAATGCCTTTTTTTTCTCCTGTAAACTCTATGTTGATGCCTTTGCCCAAAAAGCTCTACTTTTGTCTCATCTGACCAGAGAACATTCTTCCAAAACATTTTAGGCTTTCTCAGGTAAGTTTTGGCAAACTCCAGCCTGGCTTTTTTATGTCTCGGGGTAAGAAGTGGGATCTTCCTGGGTCTCCTACCATACAGACCCTTTTCATTCAGACGCCGACGGATAGTACGGGTTTATACTATTGCACCCTCGGACTGCAAGGCAGCTTGAACATGTTTGGATGTTAGTCGACGTTCTTTATCAACCATCCGCACAATCTTGCGTTAAAATCTCTTGTCAATTTTTCTTTTCCGTCCACATCTAGGGAGGTTAGCCACAGTGCCATGGGATTTAAACTTCTTGATGACACTGCGCACAGTAGACATAGGAACATTGAGGTCTTTGGAGATGGACTTGTAGCCTTGAGATTGCTCATGCTTCCTCACAATTTGGTTTCTCAAGTCCTCAGACAGTTCTTTGGTCTTCTTTCTTTTCTCCATGCTCAATGTGGTACACACAGGAAACAGGACAGAGGTTGAGTCAACTTTAATCCATGTCAACTGGCTGCAAGTGTGATTTAGTTATTGCCAACACCTGTTAGGTACCACAGGTAAGTTACAGGTGCTGTTAATTACACAAATTAGAGAAGCATCACATGATTTTTCTAATGGTGGGTTTACACACACCAATCATTGTATCCAATATCTGAACCAATCTCTGGTTGCAGTGAAATCATGGACAGATTGCTCCATGTTGTACACAGCCACAAAATGGAACTATGTGTCCATGATTTCACTGCAACCAGAGATCTGTTCAGATATTGGATACAATGATTGGTGTGTGTAAACCCACTATAACAGTTCCAATACTTTTGTCCACCCCCTTTTTTATGTTTGGTGTGGAATTAGATCCAATTTGGCTTTAGGACAATTCTTTTTGTGTCTTTTCATTGAGGACAAATTAAATGAAGATAATAATACCAAAGAATTTGTAATTGCAATCATTTTCAGGAAGAAACTGAGTATTATCTGACAGAATTGCAGGGGTGTCAATACTTTGGACACAACTGTATGTATTTTTCTGCTTATTTCTGTTGAAGAGAGCGTCTTTTCTGTTTTACAGCCTAGCCATGGCTATGGTGAGATGATGTGTGTACCACTATAAAACAAGGTAGTTAAAATGCTATACAGTAAGAAACTTTGACTATTTGTAGATAATTTTCAGTTTAATATTGTTGTAGTTGAATTTCTTGAAATAATCATCACTCCATAAAGAAGAAATCTTTAAAAATAGTTTGTTTCAGCCAAATAATTAACTTTAGTTTGATGAGTATAAGGACGCTGTTTTTTTCTCTTTGATTTAGTATGGAATTTTCAGCATTTACTTCAGCACAAATGTATTATTTTCAATGAGTCTTGTCTGTAAATTCCATGGCCATGATATTATTATTATGTATTTCTAGACCACCATCGATTCCATGGTGCTGTACAAGAGAAGGAGTGACATACAGATATAAATTACCGTGAACAAACTAACACTAAGGGCCCCTTTACACGCGGCTACATTTCAAGGGTGGCTACAGGTAACTTACTGGTTGCAGTGAAATCATGGAGACAAGGTTCTATCTTGTTGCTGTGTACAAATGGAATAATCTCTCCATGATTTCACTGCAACCAGTAAGTTACCTGTAGCCACCAAGAAATGTAGCCGCGTGTAAAGGGGCCCTAAGTCTGGTACAGAGGGGAGGAAGCCCTGCCCTTGCGGGATTACAGTCAGCGTGGATTTACTGTCTACAGGACGGGTTTACATTCTACAGGGTGGATTTACAGTCTACAGGGCGGGCTTAAATTTTACAGTGTGGGTTTTCAGTCCGCAGGGCGGGCTTACATTCTACAGGGTGGGTTTACAGTCTATAGGGCAGGCTTGCATTCTACAAGGCGGGTTTACAGTCTACCGGGTGGGCTTACATTCTACAGGGTGGGTTTACAGTCTACAGGGCGGGCTTACATTCTACAGGGTGGGTTTACAGTCTACAGGGCGGGCTTACATTCTACAGGGTGGGTTTACAGTCTACAGGGCAGGCTTACATTCTACAGGGTGGGTTTACAGTCTACAGGGCAGGCTTACATTCTACAGGGTGGGTTTACAGTCTACAGGGCAGGCTTACATTCTACAGGGTGGGTTTACAGTCTATAGGGCAGGCTTGCATTCTACAAGGCGGGTTTACTTTCTACAGGGTGGGTTTACAGTCTACAGGGCGGGCTTACATTCTACATGGTGGCTTTACAGTCTACAGGGCAGGCCTACATTCTACAGGGTGGGTTTACAGTTTATAGGGCAGGCTTGCATTCTACAAGGCGGGTTTACAGTCTACAGGGCGGGCTTACATTCTACAGGGTGGTTTACAGTCTACAGGGTGGGCTTACATTCTACAGGGTGGGTTTACAGTCTACAGGGCGGGCTTACATTCTACAGGGTGGGTTTACAGTCTATAGGGCAGGCTTGCATTCTACAAGGCAAGTTTACAGTCTACAGGGCGGGCTTACATTCTACAGGGTGGGTTTACAGTCTACAGGGCGGGCTTACATTCTACAGGGTGGGTTTACAGTCTACAGGGCAGGCTTACATTCTACAGGGTGGGTTTACAGTCTACAGGGCAGGCTTACATTCTACAGGGTGGGTTTACAGTCTATAGGCAGGCTTGCATTCTACAAGGCGGATTTACATTCTACAGGGTGGGTTTACAGTCTACAGGGCGGGCTTACATTCTACATGGTGGGTTTACAGTCTACAGGGCAGGCCTACATTCTACAGGGTGGGTTTACAATTTATAGGGCAGGCTTGCATTCTACAAGGCGGGTTTACAGTCTACAGGGCGGGCTTACATTCTACAGGGTGGTTTACAGTCTATAGGCGGGCTTACATTCTACAGGGTGGGTTTATAGTCTACAGGGCGGGCTTACATTCTACAGGGTGGGTTTACAGTCTATAGGGCAGGCTTGCATTCTACAAGGCGGGTTTACATTCTACAGGGTGGGCTTACAGTCTACTGGGTGGGTTTACAGTCTAAAGGGCAGGCTTACATTCTACAGGGTGGGTTTGCAGTCTATTTTCAGTCTACTGGGTGGGCTTACATTCTACAAGGTGGGTTTAAATTCTACAGAGAGGACTTACAGTCTACAGGGCCGCTTACAGTCTACAGGGAAGGCTTACAGTCTACAGGGAGGATTTACATTCTACATGGCAGAATCACAGTCTACTGGTTGGGCTTGCAGTCTACTTACAGTCTAAAGGGAGGGCTTACATTCTACAGGGTGGGCTTAAATTCTACAGAGAGGACATGCAGTCTACAGGGCTGGGTTACATTATACAGGGTGGGCTTACAGTCTTCACTATTAGTGCTTGTTCACACACAGGTTTTTTTTTCACCTGCTGCCTTTTATCCCCATTTTCTCCTGGTGTCATCCAAAATATGCAATACCAATATTCTTTGAATATTGCAACTTTTTTTTCATACATTTTACCTTTTATTTGGCATGATTTTGGTGCATAATTAAAGCAGCTTTGTTTTAAGGCTGCATTCAGATGCGGCGTATTTCGCCGCGTATTGTGCAATGGCGCTTTTTTACGTGTGTTTAAGTGCAAAAAAGCGCAACTGCATGCAGACATTTTAACATGTAGCCTATAGGAAAAGTGCGCTGAAAAAAGCGCAAATAATTGCCATGTCAATTCTTTTTGCGCGCGTTTTGCAGTGAACGCACGCATACAAAAATATGCGGCTAAGCATGGTGTCTGCACGCCTTTCAGCAAAAGCCATAGCTTTTGCTGGGAGGCGTATCCAGCTTTATTTGGCACTGCTTTTACGCGAGTGCGTAAAAGCAAGAATATGCTGCAATTACGGCGCTTCTGAACGCAACCTAATGCTATGTTCCCATAATGAGCTTTTGGTGAGTATTTGATGTTGCCGAATTTATGCAGCATTTCTGCATCTATGATGTAAATGACATTACTTGTATTTTTTATATGCCTTTTATTGTGTATTTGATGCTACATTTTTTGTCTCTCCTTGGTCATATTTGGCTGTGGAATAACGTTATTGATATACTTCTGTGTGGATTACATGCATTTTTGATGAATTTCCGCAGTGTAAACGCATGTGCATTTTGTACTTGCACTTTTTTCTGCATCTATTGCAAGTCTTTGGGGAAGATCTGCATATAAAAGTCAGCGCACCCGCAACAAAAATTAACATATTGCGGATTTGAAACTCTGCACTGTGGGTCAGTTTGCACTGAGTAAAAAAGAAGAATGAGGCGCCCATAGGGCCGTGGGGTACCCGAGACCAGGCTCCTGCTGTCTCTAGGGGAAGAAACGGAGGTCGTGACCCGGTCCCGTAGCCCTGGGCTGAACTGAAAAGGGAAGGGGCTATATACAAGGGAGATTTCATGGCGCCACCCGTGGTATGTGGCTAGGGATGGCCACCGCTGCTGCAGAACCTCCAGGGATGATGGATGGCAACTGGGATGGAATGGCTCTCCAAGGGCAAAGCAAATCCCCGGGGCAGTGTATACAGTCAATATGTAGGATGCAAGGCAACGGGCGCAAGTAACAGGCAGATTCACTGTTTTGTAGTTTTCTCAGTCCTTTTGCTGGAGCATGTGTTAATAATAGCTGTCCATGGAGTCTTTGAGAGCAACCCAGGGTTTCTTCCCATCCGGTTGGGTCTTTGGCTCCCTTACTGCGCTCATTGTATTGACTCCTGCAGCTGCATAAGCTGAGCTGCTGGCCCTATCTCTTCCTGCGAGGTACCGGTATGACAGGCAACTCAAGTCCCTTCTTTCTACCCTGTTCCCGGGTGTCAGCTCCAGAACTCTCTATGTTGCTGTGTCTGTGGGTATGGTGTGGCTGAGGAATCTGGAATCCCCATGTGGTGCCCCTGCGACCCAGGTGGCCACACGGCGAACTGCAGCCAGGCAGAAGGTAGACAGTTTGTGCAACAAACACCCTCAGCACATACACCCACAGGAGCACAACACCCAACCTGGAGCCCGGGACTCTAGGCGGGCAAGGGGTGGTGGGGTTTAGAGGAAAGTGGGTGGGAAGGAAGGAAGGTCAGGTGACAGATAGTACAAAAAGAGGAGGAAGGAGTTAGTAGGCCGGAGTAGGCTGAAAGTAAAAATCAAGTAGGCAGAGTGAGCCGAGCAGCCAAGACCAGACAGAAAGTGACACATCTCGGTGCGATACAAGCCTCTTTTCTTCTACTTACACGTTTTAAATTCCTGCAACATGTAGTTCATGGTCAGTAAGCTAAAAACAATGTTCCGTTAATTAATATTTCATATCGGAGGCACTTGTGATGAGACCCTGCTTCCTTCATCAACCATAATACAGCCCCTTGGGCTACTTTTTGGAGACACTATGGCTATGCCTGGAAATTGGGCACTGCAACTACTGTGCTAGTAGTCCTAGCTTCATTATTGTTTGGCCTTTGAGGTCTGCTTCCTTTGATGCACCCCCAGACTATGGGGTACTCGGTAACCGGGCCGGTACTGTCTCTCTGGGGTATCACAGTAGTCGTGACCCGTTCCCGTGTCCTGGGATCAGTCTAAAAAGGGGGTATTTACAGGGGGTTTGTCGTGATGCCACCTGGGGTATGTGGTTAGTAGAACCACTGCTGCCGTATTCCTGCTGGGGACAGTGAATTGGGGCAGCGTGAATGGTAAGCCCTCCTTGGGTAGGGCTGAGGGTCCCCAGGGCAGGAGTAGTGGTTGATGGATTGTTGGATGGGGCTTTGTGAGGATTGTGCTGGGTACAAGTCACTTACTTCCAAGCTGCAGCTTCTCCAGTCAGTCTACAGGGCTGACAGGCTGTGGCTCCTCCGGTGGTACTTTTCTGCGACGCTGCAAGTAAATAGTCTCAGGCAAGTGTAAGCTTACTGGGTACTTTACATGATGTTTCCACAGCAGTTTCACAGTTCACACAAGTTACGCTTAAACACTTCAGCACTGCTTTGGTTACTCAAACTGTGCAGCTCAGGTAGCTTTTCTGTGTTGCTCCCTCAAAGTCCTTTCAGGCCCTTCTCTCAGTATTATCGTAGTACCTCAACCACGGGTTCGGTCTGGTCGTCGCGGACTCATGGGTGAATATATTTCCCTTAAGGTGCCGTCACACCTGCCGACGTCGCTAGCGACATCGCCGAAAAAGTGACGTATCAGCGATGTCGCTAGCGACGTCGCGCTGTGTAAACGAGCGGCGCGACCGCATTTTATCGCTGGTCGCAGGTTGACAGGTTTACAGGAAGAACCGTAAACCTGTCAACCTGCGACCTGCGATAAGGCTGGATCGCGCCGTGTGACATCGCCAGAGCGATGTCGGCGGCGATCCAGCCTGTACCGCAGCGTTGCTGCGGATCGCTCGCTGGGCTGAGCCCAGCCCAGCGACCGATGTCACCGCCCGCATTGCTGCGGTGTCGCCGGCCGCAGCGATGCTGTGTGACAGCTGGCCAGCGATGTCGGAACCGAGCGGGCACCCGCGCATCGCTTCTGACATCGCTGGCCAGATCGTGCTGTGTGACGGCACCATTACAGTCAGGGTCACCAGTCCTAGTGTGACGGCTGTGTTCTTACTCTGTGGTGGAAAGTTGGCTGCAGCACATAAAGTCTCTGCCCCACACCGGTGCGTCTCGTAATTAGTGTATAGAATCCCCGGTCATCTCTTCAGAGCCGATTCTCTGGTGTCAGCTTAGCCCTCCAGTGTACCAGTGTAACAGCCCACAGGTAACGGGATACGCAAGGACTGCACGGAACACAGAATGTTAAACAAATGCAATTTTAATGCAACTGAGGGGAAGGAGCGGGAAGGTGTGCAAAATTAAATACAATACATATAACCACTGTGCCTAGTCTGCAGCGAATGCAAGGTCTCTGAATGTCTTTAAATAAAGAAATGCAAAGTCTTTATCGAGCGAGACGCAGAGTGTTTGTTTTCTTTCTATTCCTTGTATATCGAACTGGAGTCTTTTTCTATCTGTCCCTAACTAAAACAGTGTGCACACTTTACTGCAAGTTTTACTGCGAGGTACCTCGTTGCCGTTGGGGCCCGTAATTCGCTGACAGGCGTGTGGAGTGCAGTCCTTGTCTTGGATCTCTGTCCTGGATCTCAGCTTGCACGTGCCGTCTGGCCCCTAACTCGACATCAGTCTCTTTAGGTCTGTCTCTCTCTGCAACACACATGGAAGTTCTTCCTTCTCCTTCAGGAGACCCACCCATCCATCTCCTGGATTGTTCCATGTCACTCTCAGCAGCAGGGGGTTTCTCTGTTATCCTTTCCATTTTGGCAGCAGGTGGCAGTATAACACAAAGAAGAGCCCACAAAACATTTCTTTAACCATATATATAAATGTTAACAGGTCTTACATTTCCCCCCCTCTTTAACATCGGCCGTCCCGGCCGATACTCTCTTGGGGCCCTCTGCACAGGAACACACGATGGCAACCTCTGCCGTGCTTTACAACCTGTTGCCTGGGAGCCAATGTCTTACAACCGACTCCAGTGACAGAATACACAAATTCATCTGCCAAGTACCGATCAGGGGGAATACCAGCATTAGCCCGTTCAGTCCTACGTGGACGTACGGCTAATTCACCAGACGCTGGTGCAGTAGCAGGGAGTACAATATCCTCGTCATCATCTCTGGAGATTGGTGGCTCATGCTCTGCAGGGGTGGCACCTGCATCTTGAACGGATGGGGGGTTGGACTCTCCCCAGTCTGTTGGGTTGGACGGGGCCCGCCACCATTCTTCATCGTCAGAGCCCTCCTCGAGAGTAACAGGAACAGGCACAGGCACAGTCCCCGAGTCGCTTTGTCCGGTCCTGTCTACTGAATAGCAGGGCCTCAGCATGTTACGATGCAGGATGAGGGTGCCGCCTCCCCGCTCGCTTCTCACTTCGTACACTGGCCCATTGGGAGAGACTCTTCTGGTCACAATGTACGGTTCTGGTTTCCAGCGCTCACTCAACTTGTGTCTCGGGTGTTTCTCTGCAACTAGCACTCTGTCTCCTGGTACGAACGGGGCCTCATGTACAGGTTCCTGCCGGGGGTATATTTTTTCTTGTAACCGCTTGGTGACAATTCGATGGATAGTCTCCAGCCGTCGACGGTGACAGTCAACCCAAGAACCTACGCTCTGACTTTCACTGATCTCGGGTGGAGCCAGGTTTAGTTCTTCAATGCCTCTTCCAGCTCTTCCGAACAATAGCACGTATGGGGCGTACCCAGTGGTGGAGTGGACACAGTTATTGTATGCCCATACAAGTTCTGCGAGATAACTGGGCCAGTGATTCTTACGATCATCTTCCAATGTGCGTAGCATTTGTAGGAGGGTCCGGTTAAACCTCTCGCAGGCTCCGTTGCCCTGTGGATGATAAGGCGTGGTTCTTGACTTTTGCATCCCGTAGATCCTTTGCAGCTCTCTCATGACACTGCCCTGAAAGCAGGCCCCTTGATCAGAGTGTATCCTTTTAGGGCAGCCGTATACCCGGATAAAGTCATCACTGATGGCTCGAGCAGCCGATTCAGCCGTCTGATCTCTGGTGGGCGTCACCACCGCAAATTTTGAGAAGTGGTCTGTCATCACAAGGCAGAACTGATAGCCCCGGTGGGAGTGGCCAATCTTCAGGTAATCTATCATAAGTACTTCCAACGGCTCTTTGGTGACAATGGTCTGTACTGGTGCTCGCTGTGGGAGAGCTTTATTTAATTCGCAGGAACGACACAGTTTACAGGCCTTCTCCACTGCCCGAAGCATCTGAGGACAGTACACTATTCTTTGCAACCACTGGTAAGTCTTGTCCGGCCCAAAATGGGCTCCTCTCTCGTGCGCTTCTCGGGCCAATGGTACTGCCATCTTCTGGGGTATCACCACTTGCCACCGTACTTCCAGCTCCGTAGCTAGGTGCACCTTCCGATACAGCATTCCTTCTTGCACCGATAGCTTGTCCCACTGGCTGAGAATCTGTAGGGCCGCGTGTGACAGCATGGCCCGTATGTCCTTCCTAGGCTTACGCTGCCGGATCACCCACTCTTTCACTTGAAGCAGTTCTGGATCAGATGACTGGATCTGCACCCATTCCTCTCTGGTTTGGCCAAGCAGGCGCGATGTTGTGCCCGACGTAATCTCCAGTATACAAGCCTCCACCACTTGGGCGGTGAATTTACTGAAGTCTGGAATTTCGTCTTCCTCTAACTGCTCGTCTCTTTCCCCCACTGGGGCTTCTGAGGTAACACGAGAGAGGGCATCCGCATTCTGATTTTCGTGCTTGGAACGGTACTGCACATGATAATTATATCTGGAGAGTCGTGCCAACCACCTCTGTTCCATTGCCCCCAGTTTGGCGGTGGAGATGTGAGCCAGTGGATTATTATCCGTATAGACTTCAATCTGAGCTCCTGTGAGATATTCAGAGAACCTTTCGGTTATTGCCCATACTAGTGCCAGTAACTCCAGACGAAAAGAACTGTACTTCTCAGGGTTGCGTTCGGCTTCTCGCAACGTCAGACTTCCATATGCAATCACCCGTTCAATACCGTCCTGTACCTGGGCCAGTACTGCACCCAGACCGTAGAGGCTCGCGTCTGTATATAACCGAAAGGGGAGGTTGTAGTCTGCATAGGCAAGCACAGGGGCGCTGACCAAGGCCTCTTTCAGTCGGTGTAAGGCTTCTGCTTGTCTTGGTCCCCAGCAAATTTTCTGTGCCTTTGGTCCTTTCGCAGTTCCTCGGAGCAATTCATGCAAAGGTTCTGCCTCCTTCGCGAAGCCCTTGATGAAGCGACGGTAGTATCCGGCCAGTCCCAGGAAAGCTCGAACTTCTCTCACTGTGCTGGGTGTGGGCCATTGTAGCACTGCTCTCACTTTCCCATCAGACGGCTGCACGCCAGCCTCCGTCACCTTGTGCCCGAGATATTCAATCTCTTTTTGAAAGATCCGGCATTTTTTTGGTTTCAGTTTAAGCCCATGGTCCCGTAACCGTTGAAACACTTGACCCAGTTGTTCGAGATGTTTTTCGATGGTTGCAGAGTATACTACGATGTCATCCAGATAAATCAACGTGGCTTCAAAGTTCATGTCTCCAAGGCAACTCTCCATGAGGCGCTGAAAAGTTCCTGGGGCATTATTTAGCCCAAACGGCATGCGATTGAACTCGAAGAGTCCCATGGGCACAATGAATGCGGTCTTGGCCTTGTCTTTCTCTGCCACAGGGACCTGCCAATATCCGCTTGCTAGATCAAGGGAGGAGAAGTAGCGTGCCTTTCCCAGCGCAGACAGGGACTCCTCTATCCGGGGCAGGGGATAGGAATCACGAACAGTGCATCCATTAAGCTTGCGGTAGTCAACACAGAAGCGAGTAGACCGATCCTTTTTCTTGACCAGCACGATTGGGGCAGCCCATGGACTCTGACTCTCTCTTATCACCCCGCTCTTCAGCATCTGTGCCAAGAGCTCCTTCACCTCTTGGTAATATTTTGGGGGTATTTGTCTGTACCTTTCTCTGATTGGTGGTGCATCTCCTGTGGGTATTTCATGCTGAATCTTGTCAGTACAGCCGAAGTCTTCTGCATGACAGGAGAACGTGGCTTGATTCTCCCAGATGAAGTTTTCTATGACCTGGGCTTGCTCTGAAGCGAAGGGGGTCAGGTCCACTTCCATCTGTCCTAGGATAACTTGACTGTTCCACTGGTCAGTGGGCTTCTCTTCTCTCTCTATAGAAACAGCCAAAGTCCAGGTCTCCCCTGCCATGGGCTTCAATTCAATCAATTCTGTGTTCTTCAGGCGCCAGGTAGACATGGGCCAGAACAACTCCCGAGGTCAAGGTGTAGGCCTGTTCACCGGTGTTCACGCAACGGAAAGGGACTCTTCCATTTCTTACTGTTGCTAAAGTGCGAGCCACCAACGGTTCGTCTCCGTTCTCTTCACCACGGTAAGGTTCTACCAACACCTCCATCCCCTCGAGCATACGATGGGCCCCGACTGGCAAGGTGAGGACTGTCTCCCGATTTGGAGGTAGAGTAATTGTTGTCTGTCTTGGGACTCGAACCCTCCCCACTGGGTAGCGGCTCCCACCATTCCTCCACAGCCCCCTGGCACGGATAAGGTGTTGGAAGACCTTTTGAGCGGGCCTGTTAGTAGCAGTCATTTTCCAGTAATCACAGCCTTCCTTGTTGAAGAGCAACTGGTCTAGTTCCTTCAGGATGTTCATGCCTACGATAGCCGGCACTTCTCTGTCATACCGGCCCTCCGTTAACACGATCCCTTTTTGGCCTAAGTTCTGACCACAGGCACGTATGTTCATCCACACAACCCCTACAACCGGAATGGGAAGATTATTCGCAGCCTTCAGTCTGATATGTGTCCTCTTATCAATGGATACAGTTTGTCCAAAGTGTTGATAGAAGAACTGTTCTGGCATGGTGGTCACTTGAGACCCAGTATCCATCAGGCATCTTACTGCTTTTCCTTCAAATTCAGCCGTGATTGTCGGCGTGCTGGCTGCTATATCTTCAGGGCGGTTGTTTTCTCTAAGCTCAGTTGGTCCCCCCCCCATGTGCCCGACCATAGAGGGAGGTACTAGTTTAACGGCGGTCTTTCTTGAGACATCCTCTTCTCCGGGCAGTGCCGTGATATATGGTCCCAATTTCCACAGTTCCAGCATTGGTAGTCTCTAGCGGGTCTGGATCGCCTCTGCTCGATCTGTCCCCTCTCTTCTCGATAGGTATACATGCGGGTACCCGGCCGCGGTGCTGCCGTTCGTACTTCTGACGCTGGGGCTTGCATATTCTTCAGCAACTCTTGTAGAGCAGTAACAGTCTCTTGTAACTGATCCACTTTAGCTTCAAGCTGGCTTGGTTCTCGGTTTCTCTCACTCGGGACTACTCTATGAGCACAAACTTCTCCCCCCGCGTTCTGCGGGTCGCAATTTTCAGCTTGTGTGCGGGAGACTGCTTCTTCCAGTACTTCCTGAAAAGTTAATTTTTTTTCTACCCTGAGCCGTTCACGGAGAGCACTTCTGATCTTGGGGTTATGTAATCCTCTGAGGAATTGATCTCGCAGGGTACGGTCAGCATAACCAGGAGTCTGTGCTAGCTCTGGCTCTGCTGTAAGCATTTGTCTCATTATTCTCTGGAGGGCATTCGCATACTGTGGCAAGCCTTCCTCTTCACCCTGCAGCCGGTAGAACAGTTGTGCCTGCAAATCACCTGCTTCTGGCTTGCCGCCATACACCCTTTCCAGAATCTTCACCACCTGTTCAAAAGTCTTTCTTTCACTCTCAGGGCACAATAAAACAGTCTCTTGAGCATGGCCCTCAAGGGCAATCAACAGTATCTCCCCTTGGTTTTCTGCAGTTACTCCTGCTACTTTCAACATTCCCCTCACTCTCTGCGCCCAGTCATGGAGAGGTACATTGTTGCCAGTAAATTTTGGTATATGGGTCAGCATAGCACCCAGGGACAATTGCCTTGCTGGTATTCCCCCATCAGGTTGTATTGGAACATTTACATCAACAACATCCCTCTGTCCTTCCATTGTTCAGTACCAGCCTGCGTATCCTGCCGGCTACGCCAAGTGTAACAGCCCACAGGTAACGGGATACGCAAGGACTGCACGGAACACAGAATGTTAAACAAATGCAATTTTAATGCAACTGAGGGAAAAGAAGGGGAAGGAGCGGGAAGGTGTGCAAAAGTAAATACAATACATATAACCACTGTGCCTAGTCTGCAGCGAATGCAAGGTCTCTGAATGTCTTTAAATAAAGAAATGCAAAGTCTTTATCGAGCGAGACGCAGAGTGTTTGTTTTCTTTCTATTCCTTGTATATTGAACTGGAGTCTTTTCCTATCTGTCCCTAACTAAAACAGTGTGCACACTTTACTACAAGTTTTACTGCGAGGTACCTCGTTGCCGTTGGGGCCCGTAATTCGCTGACAGGCGTGTGGAGTGCAGTCCTTGTCTTGGATCTCTGTCCTGGATCTCAGCTTGCACGTGCCGTCTGGCCCCTAACTCGACATCAGTCTCTTTAGGTCTGTCTCTCTCTGCAACACACATGGAAGTTCTTCCTTCTCCTTCAGGAGACCCACCCATCCATCTCCTGGATTGTTCCATGTCACTCTCAGCAGCAGGGGGGTTTCTCTGTTATCCTTTCCATTTTGGCAGCAGGTGGCAGTATAACACAAAGAAGAGCCCACAAAACATTTCTTTAACCATATATATAAATGTTAACAGGTCTTACACCAGGTTCAGATATTTGGGCACACCAGGCTCCTTCTGTCTGTCACTGTGCTAAAGGTTCCTCCGCGCAGCACGAGTCTATCTGGCTGCCGGGCCCTTGTCCTCCCACCTTCCTTAGCTGTGGGGTCTCTTTCAGTCTTTCCCCTTCTCGTTGCTTCCAGGCTGTGAAGTAGGCTTTCTCTCCAGGGGTCTGTGCCTCTCAGGATTCTGCGTCTCCAGGGAGCCGAAAACTGTCTGGGAAGTCTCTCTCTATTCACTCTCCAACTCCAACTAACCTCTGTCTCCTTCTGCTCCTAACTAATTTCCCCTGTGTGTTACTGGGTTTTGTTTAGGTCACTCCACCCACTTTGTCAGTGTCCTCCTACGTTCCACCCACTGTGCTACACCCGCTACCCCTTGCCCAACCTAGAGTCTTAGACGTAGGGTCGGTGTTTGTGCAGTGTGGGTGTGTTTTCAACCACCTTGCTTACCTTGGCTGCACTTCCCTCTTGTGGTCAACTGGTCACAGGGGCGCCACACCTTCATCAACCATCGTACAGTCCCTTGAGCTACTTTTTGGAGACACTATGGCTATGTATGGACATTGGGCACTGCAGCTACTGTGCTTATTGTCCTAGCTTCATAATTGTTTGGCACTTGAGGCCTGTTTCCTTCATCAACCATAATACAGCACCTTGGGCTATTTTTTGGAGACACTATGGCTATGCCTGGACATTGGGCAATGCAACTACTGTGATAGTAGTCCTAGGCTAGCTTCATAATTGTTTCACCCTTGAGGCCTGTTTCCTTCATCAACCATGGTACAGCCCCTTGGGCTACTTTTTGGAGGCAATGCCAGTAGTCCAGACTTTATAATTGTGAAGCCCTTGTGATGATGATGATAATGGGTGGCTTCTTCCTGTGTTAACCATCACACAGCCCCTAGTGCAGATCGCTCTATTTACACCACTTACACACTGAGCTGTCATAAGGTCTCCTCCATCAAAACTCACTCTTACAGCAATAATGCACCCATTTCAGCCTTTTCCTCAGCCCCAGATTGCTTTTCTGGGTCCAGCAGACAATTACTCGCATTTCCCATTGACTAACATTGGATTCGCTACTCGCACCAATTACCCGAGTATTACAATGTACTCAGCACGAGTATAGCGAGTCCAAGTATTTGACTACGCGCTCATCTCTAGCCTCTCTTTAATGGGCGGATTGTCACCTGTGGGCATATGATGTTGAACTCCTTTCACCTGCCCAAAGTCTAAAGGATGTTTACTAAAGAGCATTTTATACTCGTGCACTACCCGGTAAACTCCCTGCTTTTGGTGTGAAGGTGTGGAATCAGGGTCTACATGTAACTAATGGCACCAATCCTTCTACTTTCCTTCTGAGCCATTGTCCTCTGACTTTTCTGATGGAATTAAGGGTGGCACTGCATTTATGGCGTTGTTATTGACAGTGTATAACTTAGCAATCGTAGCATACCTAGGCAGCTTGACCTCTTCTTGCAGACATCAACTACCCCTCTGGTTATCAGAACAGTGGGCCTACTGTCTGATTACACGGGCTCCACCAGGGCTTGGTAATCTTGCCCTCTAAGGTCTATTGCTGCCCTACACCAGATTAACATTTCACTCTTTGGGGGTATTGCAATGGGTACCGGATCACTTACTCTTACACTACCAACTTCCCCTCCTGACAGTTCCACCTGCTGCCTCTGCATCAGGGTCTTTATCTCTTTCTGCAGGACACGTTGCTGCCTGAGGTTGGCAGTTTCAGCAAACTGTTGTAACAAAACAATAGTCTCCCCTAGACAATTCTCAATAACATTAGTGCCTAAAATTATCATTGGGTTACTTTCTCGTCGATCAACATCAATAATTATCAATCACTGGGCTTTCAATTCCAACCGCCCCAACTTTATGGTCACCTCTTTGAACCCTATCTGTGGCACAGGCAAACCATTACTAGCATATATAATAAAACTTTCATCTGGGCAGTGTAAGATGTCAGAGTCTGCCCAGTATCTCTGGTAAAGGATATACGGTATTGATGTCACCTGTGAGTCGGTGTCCAGTAATGCATACATAGAGATACCATCCAGCATGACAGGTACGACTCGGCGTCCTCCACGTACCTGTCATACCAGTTCGGTGGGCCAGGTTGTCTTATTCCAGGGTACTCTCGTTTAAAATACAAAATCTGGCGATATGGCCCGCCTTGTCGCAGCGGCGGCAGATGGGCTTTCCTTCAGGGTCCTAGCGATCGCTGGGTTGTCTTCTGGTTGGTGGGTTTCTTCTCTGTTGCATCCATGGGACGTCATCTCGACTAAAAGCTAACTCGATCTTCTCCGCCGACTTGGATCCTTGAATTGCTTGCATAGCTTTGGCCATCTCAGCCATGCCCTTAGTCAGTGCCTGGACCTGTAAGTGTAGGGCTTCAGGAGTGATTGTTTCAAGAGTCTGTGCACTGTCCCCAACCATGGCCTGTGGGATTTGTGCCCCCTCCTTATGGTATGTTGCCAGGCGTTGCACAGTTTCTGGGCTACTGGCTGTTGTGTCTTGCAGTATCCGGATGGCCCTGTCCTTAAATTGTACAAAGTCTAGGTCAGGATTCTGTATGGCCATCATACATAGCTGACTTCTGTGAGCAGGGAACAGGAGCCCTCACTAAACTGTTCAGTTAGCTGCTTGTTCTCTTCTGGTTCACCATTATGGTCTGTCTGTTTCATTGCCCTCAGCGCATCCTGGAGGTTTAAAGCAAAGTTATTATACTGTCCTGCACCCTCTGTTTACACCCGAAGAATCTCACTTTTATTTCTGCAACAGTGCGGGTGTCAAAGGTGACTTTCAGTCTGGCCATAAGATGTTCAAAAGTGTCTTTATCAGTGTCGGCCTCCCTCTGGGCTGCACCAGTTAACTGTCCAATTATTATACTGACTCGTTCTTCCGTCAGGGGGTACACTTTATATAAACTTTTCAGTCTCTCTCTGAAGTCTGTCAGGGTATGTGAATCCCCTGAGTATTGAGGCACCCATGTTGTTTCTGGTGTATACGGCATCAGGAATGGAAATACCGGTGCCATGGCTGGTACTGCGGTGGCGGCTGAGACTCCAGCTGCTACAGGGCCTGCACCCGGAGCTGTGGAAGTCCCTTGCCTCTCCATCCGGCATTTTCCTCCCTACTAGTGAACCTTAGCCTTCGGGTCCTTCACTTCTATGGGGATTATCAGTTTTTAGTTCCGACGGTGGGACAGGATTCCCCTTCCCCACCAGATATTATCAGAGTGCAGGATGGGCTTCTCTTCACGCTCTTTGTAAGGTTCCACCCACAATGATGCACCCCTTGGCTTCCCGCTCGCCTCGTGTTACAGTTAGGAATGAGCGAGTAATGAAATATTCGGACTCACTATACTCGTAACGAGTAGGTCCTAATACTCGGGTACTCGATATGAGTAGTGAGTCCAATGTAAGTCAATGGGAAATGCGAGTACTTTCGCAGTGTATCTATATACACTGCAAAAGTGAAATAAAAGTTAATAAAAGGTGTTAAAAATAAAAAAATAACATACTCACCTATCCGACGGCTGTCCCGGGACTCGAAAAGAACACATCCGCTGGCCTGCCAAGACCTAATGTATGATGGCCAATCAGATGGCCGGTAGTGATCAGGTGGTATGTGACGTCACACACCGCCTGATCGCTACCAGCTATCTGATTTGCCATCAGTCGGAAGGTCCTGGCAGGCCAGCGGATGTGTTCTTTTCGGGTCCCGGGACAGCCGTCGGATAGGTGAGTATGTTATTTTTTTATTTTTAACACCTTTTATTAACTTTTATTTAACTTTTGCAGTGTATATAGATACAATATGAAAGTGAATGTACTACTCACTACTCCTAACGAGTAATCCCAAGGAAACTTGCGGAGTAGCGAGTAGCCCGAATACTGTACTATTCGGCGAGTACCGAATAGTTACGAGTATACACGCTGATCCCTAGTTACAGTAATGGCGACGGTCAAAAAGTTCAATAAAGTTACGGCACACAGGGCCCAGTGGTACCAGGCCACGAGATCCTGTTAATGATGCCAGGAAATGACTCGCCTCCTGGGCTGTGGGGTACTCGGAATCGGGCTGTTTGGTCTTGGGTTCACGGGGGCTGAGACCCGGCTCTGTGGCCCTGCGGAGTCACTTAAGAATGCAGGGGAAATGTTTTAAGGATTGTGACGCCACTCGTGGTATTCGGCTATTTGGGCCGACGCTGCCAGGCGGGACGTCTGGGAATGATGGATGGGCAATTATGTTGGTACTGCTCCCCACGGGTGGAGCGTAACCCAAGGCAACTGGGAAAGTCTATGGTGTTGAAAGGTTGTGGGATGCAGGATGGAGGGTGCAATGTAAAACAATGACTCACGGTTGTTGGTTCCTCAGGTCCTTTACTGATGGTACTTGTGCAAGCCGGGACACTGACAGGTGATGGTACTTTGAGTCCGTGCAAAATGGGAGCAACTTGGGGTTTTCCTCACCCGGCAAGTTCTGAGACCTCCATGCTGCGCTCTTTCTGCGGGTCCCTGCTGCTGCTTAAGCTGAGCTGCGGCCTCTCTCTCCCCTGCGGTGTGACGGTATGGCAGACAGCTCGAGTCCTTCTCCAGCCCCACTTCTCTGGCGGCTGCTCCTGGGCTCTTTATGCTGCTTTGCCTGAGGGCACTTTGGTGTGGCTGGGGGACTTGTAGTCCCCCAACCCCCAGGCTCTCCTCGACTTCCTCAGACCCTTGCCTACGGGTTCCTCAAGCTAGGCTTCAGCTTTCCTGGGACAAGCTTAGCACTGCTCCAGTCCACAGGATGTGTTCCTCAGTCCTTCTAGGAAGTGAACTGACTAACTCCACCCCAGACCTGAATTTATAGGGAAGCTGCCCTGAGCCCGGGTTTTAGAGCTCCGCCTTCAGGCCTGAAGGCAGAACGATGTTGTGTGCTTTGGTTTGCCTGGTGTGGATAGCCTCTTGCTCTCAGGTATGACACTATCCGCCGAGAGCGATAATGACATTGTGACATCCAGACTCTGGGGTGCCACACTTGTGACATAATTGAAAAACAGAGAGGTTTATGCAGTGATTAGTGGAGCGCTGGAGCAGGAAAGGACCTGAGATTTTGTAAAACTTACTTTATTACCGCATCAGTTAGGTACGAAAACCATTTATAAAGGTACGAAAACCTTTCTTTCCAACACAAAGGGTAGAATGTACAACATTAGACAATTTTAAAATTGACATTCCACATATATAATCTACCTCTTAGAATGTGCTTGCGACCAACAGTATGTGGGCCGAACCATCCAAGCCATGCATGCACGGCTGACCAAGAACAGATTAAATATTCAGAATGCTTACATGCTCCACAGTGTATCTAAACATTTCACTCTGGTTCACAAAAAAGATCCCTCTGCTTACGTCTTACCATCATTGACCAAGTTTCGGATACAGTACCGGATAGACTTGGCCGGTTCTGCAATAGGGAGAGATTTTGGATTTATAGATTGGGGACCCTAGCCCCTGAGGGTCTCAATCTTACCATTGAAAATGTGATCCATTAACGGGGTGAAATTAACAGCAACTAATAGCCTTTGATATTTTAATTCACCCAATTGGAGCCTATTGCACTTTTTATTTCTAAATCTCCCTGGTATAGGGGTTTACATATTGTATATTTTTTAATTGGTGTTTTATCCAAAGTTTTTGTCATCAAATAATTTTTATAGTGTTTTTATTGTGTTTTTTATATAAATTACCGTATATACTCGCGTATAAGCCGAGTTTTTCAGCCCAAAAATTGGGCTGAAAAGTCTCCCCTCGGCTTATACGCGAGTATATACGGGACCCCCTCACTTTTTGGCGCCCCCACCTCAGGATTCCCCCCCCCCCGCACGCAGCGCGGCGCTCATACATTACCAGCCTGTCAGCTGTCATCCTCCGGTGGCGGATCACGGCTCCCGGCTCCGGCTTCCATCTTCTTCTGTGTCTTCCTGCATTGTGACCGGGGCTCATCGCGATGACGTCATCGCGACGCCGGCCGGTCATGTGACATGCACGAAGACACAGAAGAAGATGGAAGCCGGAGCCGGGAGCCGTGATCCGCCACCGGAGGATGACAGCTGACAGGCTGGTAATGTATGAGTGCCGCGCTGCGTGCGGGAGGGGGGGGAATCCTGAGGTGGGGGCGCCAAAAAGTGAGGGGGGCCTGGTACTGCTGTGTACTACCCCTGGGGCTGCTGTAAATACCCCTGGGACTGCTGTGTACTACCCCTGGGGCTGCTGTATACACCCCTGGGGCTGCTGTGTACTACCCCTGGGGCTGCTGTGTACTACCCCTGGGGCTGCTGTGTACTACCCCTGGGGCTGCTGTGTGCTACCCCTGGGGCTGCTGTGTACTACCCCTGGGGCTGCTGTGTACTACCCCTGGGGCTGCTGTGTATTACCCCTGGTACTGCTGTGTACTACCCCTGGGGCTGCTGTAAATACCCCTGGGACTGCTGTGTACTACCCCTGGGGCTGCTGTATACACCCCTGGGGCTGCTGTGTACTACCCCTGGGGCTGCTGTGTACTACCCCTGGGGCTGCTGTGTACTACCCCTGGGGCTGCTGTGTGCTACCCCTGGGGCTGCTGTGTACTACCCCTGGGGCTGCTGTGTACTACCCCTGGGGCTGCTGTGTATTACCCCTGGGGCTGCTGTGTACTACCCCTGGGGCTGCTGTGTATTACCCCTGGGGCTGCTGTGTACTACCCCTCGGGCTGCTGTGTATTACCCCTGGGGCTGCTGTGTACTACCCCTGGGGCTGCTGTGTACTACCCCTGGGGCTGCTGTGTATACCCCTGGGGCTGCTGTGTATACCCCTGGGGCTGCTGTATACACCCCTGGGGCTGCTGTATATACCCCTGGGGCTGCTGTGTACTACCCCTGGGGCTGCTGTGTACTACCCCTGGGGCTGCTGTGTACTACCCCTGGGGCTGCTGTGTACTACCCCTGGGGCTGCTGGGTACTACCCCTGGGGCTGCTGTGTATTACCCCTGGGCTGCTGTGTACTACCCCTGGGGCTGCTGTGTATTACCCCTGGGGCTGCTGTGTATTACCCTTGGGGCTGCTGTGTACTACCCCTGGGGCTGCTGTGTATTATCCCTGGGGCTGCTGTGTACTACCCCTGGGGCTGCTGTGTATACCCCTGGGGCTGCTGTGTACACCCCTGGGGCTGATGTGTATACCCCTGGGGCTGATGTGTATACTCCTGGGGCTGCTGTGTATACCCCTGGGGCTGCTGTATATACCTCTGGGGCTGCTGTGTACTACCTAAGGGCTGCTGTATACCCCTGGGGCTGCTGTATATACTGCTGGGGCCTGCATACCACTGGGGAGGCTGCTGTATACTACCACTGGGGGGGCCTGTATACCACACTGCTGGGGGCTGTATACCTGTGCTGGGGTCCACCCTCGGCTTATACACGAGTCAATAGGTTTTCCCAGGTTTTGGGGGCAAAAGTAGGGGGGTCGGCTTATACACGGGTCGGCTTATACACGAGTATATACGGTATATAATTTGTATAGTGAATTAT
The DNA here is from genome assembly GCA_033576535.1 of Allobates femoralis. Classification (NCBI taxonomy): domain Eukaryota; kingdom Metazoa; phylum Chordata; class Amphibia; order Anura; family Aromobatidae; genus Allobates; species Allobates femoralis. Next base: position 100,958,264 of record JARQOC010000004.1, read on the forward strand.
AGAGGTGTTTGAAGGTACCTCCAATGATGATCAAAAATTGTATGGTTATATAGATATTTTCCCTTTTTAAAAGTTTTCCTCTTTTTTAAAGTATGATATAAATGTGGAAGTAACCTACTTATAATGTTTTAATAAGATGTTTTTTGTGGACCAATCACATTTTTATGATGTCATAATAGCCTGCACACTTTTATTGGTTAGTATGTCTTTAAATCGATTCTATGTCATTTGCTCTCTAATCCACCTGATGAAGATAGTGTGGGCTATTGAAACGTGTAGTGGTGGTTAAGAGCACTAATTGATGTGGTAATAAAGTAAGTTTTACACCTCTCAAAATCTCAGGTCCTCTCCTGCTCCAGCGCTCCACTAATCACCGCATAAACCTCTCTGTTTTTCAATTGTGATTTCTTCCTTCGGGGAGAGCGGTGTGGAGCTGCTCAGAGCCTAAACTCAGCAACAGGACCTGCCGTGACGTCAGCTGGAGACCCCCAGTCAGATCATGTGACCAGGTCCTAGGATCACAGATGGAGAATCAGCCTTCACAACTAGGGGTCCGCAGGAGATCCCTCTGTCCCATACCTGACAGCCTACACTCCAGTTGTGCGGGGGCCTTGGCACAACTGATTCAGGTGAGTGGGCAGCGCTATATCACCAACAATAAGTCCTCACTATTGGCGCAATCTGTTCTTTTTGTGTTTACACACTAGTGACATAAGGCAGGGGGTATTACTAATTTTAATATTCAACGTTCTTACAATAAAGCACAAATATATTTACACCCATCCATTATTTCTAGCAGAAGTAGACTCAATAAAGGGCAAAGTTGAATTTTCTTTCTAAATATAGAGATTATAGCGGCACGATCTTTTCAATTATTTCTCACTCCAATGAGGAAAATTGGATGCCATCTTATCCAGTAACGTCCGGGCTGCTATATCTATTACTAGACTGGTGCTCACACTCTGAATACCAAGCAAAGTATTACTAGGGTAAACTATCCCAGTTTTCAATAGCTATGAAATATAATACAATTCTGGACAGATACATCTAATATTTGGCTTGGGATGGTTATAGATTTCTAGTAACTGAATCATTTTATCCAATGACTTTTTGATCACATACTTATTTCCCCACAATGTTTATGTCTATTAGATATGTTGTTTTTTTTTGTGTAGCCAAGAATAAGCCGACTCATCTTGTATTACAACATTAAGAGCTATCCATCCAGCAGGACTAATTAGAAAATTATCAGTACCAGCTGCCAACGCCGATATTTTGCCATGTAAACGCAGTGCGGTGAAGTGGTACCACGATAACTGCTAATTTCACAAAGAACATCTGTGGCTTTCCAATCATGTATCAGGATCATACGTTTATGCGTTTGATGATTGTTATCAATAGGATGTTATCAATAGGATGTCACCAATTTATCAGCTTCTCAAAATCTGGTCATTTTGTAGAAATGAAAAGAACATGAATGAAAACAGTCATAGTAACTGTAGGGATGTGCTCACAGACTGTTCATTAAAATAAGTCTATCCGGTTTATTAAACACCATAAACCACACAACATAAACAGTCCATTGACTTCTGTAGATACATCTGAAGAGTCCATGATAATATCAACTGAACATTTGTGACATACCGTATATACTCGTGTATAAGCCGACCCGTGTATAAGCCGACCCCCCTACTTTTGCCCCAAAAATCTGGAAAAACCTATTGACTCGTGTATAAGCCGAGGGTGGACCCCAGCACAGGTATACAGCCCCAGCAGTGTGGTATACAGGCCCCCCCCAGTGGTATACAGGCCTCCCCAGTGGTAGTATACAGCAGCCCCAGTGGTAGTATACAGCAGCCCCAGTGGTAGTATATAGCAGCCCCAGTGGTAGTATATAGCAGCCCCAGTGGTAGTATACAGCAGCCCCAGTGGTAGTATACAGCAGCCCCAGTGGTAGTATATAGCAGCCCCAGTGGTAGTATATAGCAGCCCCAGTGGTAGTATATAGCAGCCCCAGTGGTAGTATACAGCAGCCCCAGTGGTAGTATATAGCAGCCCCAGTGGTAGTATACAGCAGCCCCAGTGGTAGTATACAGTAGCCCCAGTGGTAGTATATAGCAGCCCCAGTGGTAGTATATAGCAGCCCCAGTGGTAGTATACAGCAGCCCAGTGGTAGTATATAGCAGCCCCAGCAGCCCCAGTGGTAGTATACAGCAGCCCCAGTGGTATACAGCAGCCCCAGAGGTATATACAGCAGCCCCAGTGGTAGTATACAGCAGCCCCAGTGGTAGTATACAGCAGCCCCCCAGGGGGTACCCAGCAGCCCCCTGGGGGTACACAGCAGCCCCCAGGGGGTACACAGCAGCCCCCAGGGGGTACCCAGCAGCCCCCTGGGGGTCCCCAACAGCCCCCTGGGGGTCCCCAGCAGCCCCCAAATGCTGGCACTCGCCCCCCCCTTGCAAGGGCCCCCCCCCCGCTTCTCTTACCATCCCGGTCTTCTGATCATCGCCGCTCCTCGGTGCTCCTCGCTGCTCTGTCCTCTCTGCTCCCGGCCTGCTACATCCGGGATCCCCGGCCGTCGCGCGATGACGTCATATGCATTGCGACGGCCGGAGATCCCGGATGCAGCAGCAGGACGGACGGACGGAGCAGCGAGGAGCACCGAGGAGCGGCGATGATCAGAAGACCGGGATGGTAATGTATAAGCAGCGGGGGGGGGCCCTTACAAGGGGGGCGAGTGCCAGCATTTGGGGGCTATATGCACTGCTTCCCCCTGCCGCTGATTGACAGGGGGAAGCAGTGCATATTTAATGAGCGGCCCCACGTGACGGGGCCGCTCATACAGCAGCCCCCCCCGCCTCCTCCATCCTCCACAGCCCCCACCACAGCCACCACACCATGGGCCCCCGTATAGACCCATGTATAAGCCAAGGGGGAGACTTTTCAGCCCAAATTTTGGGCTGAAAAACTCGGCTTATACACGAGTATATACGGTATATACTTTGTCCCAATGGGGGGTACACTGACCTGACTGTACTACATATACATTGTTTATTACAGTTCTCAGTGCAGGAATCACATACTTCCCTCACTGACTGAAGGTATATTCCAGTCCTCGTGGTCTCCGCACCGTGTGCATTCCAGGAGGCCAGCCATTTTCAAGCATACCATTCCAGGTTCTTTCCAGGACAATAGCTGTTCCATGCACTGAGAGTGAGTCCCAGCCTGTACCTTCCAGGATCTTGTCAAAGCACAGCCAGAGAGAGCTTTCCCAGGTCCTGCCATGGTCTTGAGACCTCATGCCTTCCATGAAGCCGCCTGCTCCCGAGTATGCATGAGCCATCACAGGCTCTGCACACATGGTTTCCCTCAGCATGTGTTTCGAGCAACATGGCTGCTGTCAACACAGAGGAACATGTGACCAAACAGGAAGTCAGACTATATTCTGTCTTATCCACATGAGACACACCCATGGGAGGGTTTAGGTTAGCCAGACATGCCCATGTCTTTTTGCTAAGCTGAAAGCCCACCACTTCTAATGCATTAACTCTTATGGCACCACACTTCCCATAGTGAACTTTCTAGATTTACATCGCAGAGCACAACCTGCCTCTGCAATATATACTGACTATTTGCAATGCAGCCAGCTGCTGCATTACAAACATAGCACTGTACTTAATACAGCTGCATTTTAAGTTAAATTAAATAATTATATAATGTATATACAATCAGCTATGGTAAGCAGTGCAAATGTTTTCTTAAAAATTGATAGCACAGTAAGGGTGCTTTCACATTTGTGGTAAAGTGTAATTCCTGGCAGATCCAGCAGAAGTCACCGCATCTGCCAGATATCTGTGATTGTTTTCACATCTGTGATTGTTTCCTGAAGAAGGGGGCTTGTACCCCCGAAACACGGAGAAAATAAAAAATCATCATCAAGTGTTCTCAGTTTTGGAAGTAAATATTTTCTCCAGGCGGTAGTGCGGTTCAGATACCCTATTCTACAAGTTCCTGCTTTTCACCTTAGATATTGGGGGAGCTTGGTCAGACAGTCATCAGGATTAAAATTTGCATATGTTGCTTGGTGTGGTTGTGCCTGTCACAAGCTGGAAAAGGTGAGCAATATTCTATTTTTGTTCTCCTATTTGCGCTTTCTCCTTTCCAGATACTGCATCAGATCTGCCGTATAACAGTCGACTTACGGCACCAATCTGGCAAGCCCTATTAATTCCCTATGGGGCTTGCAGTCAGGTGCGGCAAGATCCGGCACTTGTGGCTGTGCAAACAAAACACAGCTAGCAGCGTTTTTTCAATACCGCACTTGCACACACCCGACCGCGAGCCCCATAGAGAATGAATGGGGCTTGCCGGATTTGTGCTGCAAGTCGGCCGTTACGCTGCAGATCCAGCAGATGCGGCGACATGCCCGGAATTACACTTTACTGCAGATGTGAAAGCACCATTAGCATATTTTAACATATTTAGCATATTTTATATTAACCTATTTTCTTCATCTGAGACCTTGATCAGTCTCTGATCAGTGTTTGATCAGAGATGGATCTGTTTTTCTTGGGCGAAGTATGAAAAAAACAAAATTTCTTGAACTTCTTCATTCAAGGTAACTATAGGACCACACCCTGATGCCATCCGAATGCAGTCAGATTGTTTTCTCAAACCCATACATTTAAATGGGGCTAAGCGCCATCCAATTTGTGGAGGCAAATTGTCCATGCTGCAATTTTATCCCCTTAGACCACTCAGACATGTGCCCTCCCTAACTGAATAACATTGGTCAAAGTACAATCCGATTTGTTGATGGATAGCGCTCGGCCTGAAAATACGGTCATTGTGCAAGCCGTTAAGCTCATAGATCGTGCTGGTAATTAGGTAATCTCTGTTAGATGTTTTTCAGATGTACTTTTTCATGTACATATTCTAGACAGGTCTTCAAGGATGGAACATATATCCATCATAAACCTACTAACTCATAAATGAAATGTTATACTATCAAACACCTACCAAAAATATATTTAATTATTAATTCAGATATATAATATTTGGCCATATAAATTACAGATCATAGAATGGTTTAGTTGGAAGGGACCTCCTGGATCATCCTGCTCAAAGCATCATCCCAGACAGATGTCTGTCCAGCCTCTGTGTGAAGACTTCCATTGAAGGAGAACTCACCACCTCTCGTGGCCGCCTGTTCCACTCGGTGATCACCCTCACTGTCAAAATTTTTTTCTAATATCTAATCTGTTTCTCCTCCCATTCAGTTTCATCCCGTTGCTTCTTGTCTTTCCTTCAAATATCCAACAACAATACTCTTAAAACCTCGAAAAACATTGGAAAGTTTACAAATCCCAACTCTCCAAATCTCAACGATCATGTACACAGCAAATGCTCATAGGCTGGAGATAGCATATCTACAATTGTAAGGATAGCATATACTTTCTAACAGCCATGTGTCATAAAATAGTACCATTAATAGAGAAAAACAGAATTCACTCTCCAATAACATTACAAGAACTGCCTGTAGGGAGGGACCAATATCATGGCACCTTGACATGTGTTTCGCTATCTTCGTCAGGAATTCCTTTCTAGACATCAAAGTTCAGGGAGAGACCAACATATCCTATATCATCCAGATGAACATTTTGCTATCTTTATCAGGAAATTTACACAAAGATAGTGAAAGACTTGTTGGGTTTATATGGTGTTTGTCCCTCCCTAATCTATGATGGGTGGCTTAGACAGGGACCTCTTGCTGAAGATTGCGAAACACATGTTGAGGTGCCATGGAGTTAGAGCCTCCCTAAGCTAAAATGGTTACAGACAGTTCAAGTAATAATTTGTAGAATGGCTACAGTTTTTCTCTATGAATTGAAGTGATTCATGCTACGACACATATGCCATACACTGCTAGCATTACACTTGGTAATCTGCCAACTCCAGCAGGTGAGCATTGACTCATATATATACATATATATCATATATACATTATTTTCTTTATTTTCTTAGAGTGTTTGCCATTTATATTTCTTTGTGTTATCTGTACAAATTAACATATATCATTTTTGTATGTTTGTTGTAATATAATTGCCCATTTATGTGTCAGCTTGTAGCATTATAATGGTTTTGTTTTCTATCTATGAAAAAGAGGAATAGAATATGTTTATGAAAAGAGCTAATGGGTTTTTGTTTGGAATTTTTTTCATATTTGAAAAATATATGTCACATTCTTAGAAAAAACAGACACAGATTAAAATGCAAGAAAAGCAGATAAAGCACACATAGTTTTCATATAATAATATTTATTCATTTATATATACTGTCCCCAAGGGGCCTCACAGTCTACATTCCCTATCAGTATGACTTTGAAGTGTGGGATGAAACCAGAAAACCTGGAGGAAACCCATACAACCACAGAGAGAACATACAAAGTCTTGCATATGTTGTTCTTGGGGGGATTTGAACCCAGGACCCCAACACTGCAGTGCTAACCACCAAGAGATTAAATTGATGTCTGAATGAGGCCTTAGTGCAGAGACACAAGTATGTGAGCTACATGCATAACATTAAGTATTGGCTAGTCCTGCGATAACAAACAGGATTGACCCCAATAAAACACCTCCTCGACGCTGCTCAGCCAACCCCCTCTCCCACTTATACCCCCTCTCCCACTTATACCCCCAATAAAAAGGCAAGACTCGTGAATGGACTAAATTGGCCACAGCAGCCATTTATTTTTAACATACAACAGTTAACCAAATATCCTAAACTCCAGAGAGGGTGATCCTCGAAGCCCAAAAAACACCCTTAACCTGGGTGATCTCACCAGGCTGAATCTTACTTCCAGCCGATTAACTCCAGCTCGAAAGCACATCTGCCAGCCTATTTCCATTAACCCCCACCATGCATTTTATCCTCTCTGAGGGGTCCAGAACACATGGGGTTCCCCCCCATTGCTCCTCCCTTGACCACATCCATCAACTTTGAGGATCTTCCCTCCTTACGCTCTGCTACTGTGACAAAAGAAGGTGAAACAAACAACTGAAATTGATAATAACAATGCAATGTCCCCCAGATTACAAATAAGAACTCCAGGGCTTAGTCGCTGGAATAAGGGAGGGTGGGTGGGAGATACTTTCTGATGGCAGTGATCTCCAAAATGGCTGAACTTATAAGATGGTGGACCCCTTTTATATGGCCCTTCCTTTACTATCCTGCCTCTTAATCTCTCCACCCATTCATCTTGAATCTTGCTGACCAATGTATAAACCCCCCTTTTACCTAAGCCTTCCCCCATTTCTTGACTACCACCCCAATATTTAAAACCCTTAGTTAGTATCCCCTTACGAGATCCTTACGAGACACTCACACGCATCTGGCATAGTGTGTCTCTGCCCTTGGTCAGTTTTATGGAACCCAGTGGACATTGTGTTCATTCATATGACTGCATTTCTAGTAATAGTTGCCACTTTTAAGAATTCAGAATTCTAGTTAGTAGAGAAGGGTGCCAGGTGTTTATTGTGTCTGGTCAAACCCCCTTATATTGTAAAAAACATAAAGGTTCCGAATCATTAAAGCTACGTTCACATATCGCACTTTTTTTGCGCAGGCGCTCTTACCAGTGATTTTTACCCGCGCAAAAAAGCGCAAATAAAAATGCAATGCTGTTCACACAGCACACTTTATTACGGCCCGAGGGGAGGAGTGAGGTCACAGAGGGGAGGAAGAATCCTGGTTCCTCCTCCCCTCTGTGACATTTGTGACCGGCCCATTAGATTTTGCAGTGTATTAATATACACTGATTCACTGATCACATGATTCACATGACTTATTCACATGACCGCGAGTGGCCAATCAGCACCCGTAATGTCACTCTGACATCACGGGAGGTCCTGGCAGGACAATACATCGCCTTGGCTCTGTACTGGAGACCGCGAAAAGGCGTCGGAAAGGGTAAATATTCATTCTATATTATTTTTAATACATTTACCTTTATTTAAATTTGATTTTGCAGTGTATATTAACGGGACGTCATATCTGGCCCGGTGCATTCTGGGCCCACTCATGTGATCGGCCCGGTGCATTGTGGGCCTGATCACATGATCGGTCCAGTGCATTATGGGCCTGATCACATAATCGGCCTGGCTTCAATATGCGCATTACGCATGCGCCGGAGCTGGGCCGATTACGTGATCAGGCCCACAATGCACTGGGGGTGATCATGTGATCAGGCCCATAATTTACCTGGCCGATCACATGATTAGCCGCAGAATGCACCAGGCCGGATACGGCGTCCCAGCCTGGCGTTTTAGATCACAAGGGAGGCGGCAACTTCAAAAATAATGAGGATCAATACAGGATACAAAGACACCCAGTGGGGCGTGCAGAATCAAGACGAGGAGGGGAGAATGGAGCCTGGAGCCCACCTTTCCAGTCTGCTAGATGGAGATTGTATGTAAGTTAAAAGTCATTTTTCTAAACCATTATAGGGCCCCTTTAGGTCAGTGAGGGATGGTTAGGGATGAGCTCACAAGGTGCAGGGACAGGTAGTGATAAAAGAGGGGGGTGGGAAATGAGGTAACATGTTCCATTTAAAGGGTAACTGTTGACGTTTTGGATAGTTAGCACAAATAAGTGGCGATAGAGTTCAAACCCTGTTGCAAAATTATCCTTTAATTCCCACTTTTCCTATTGTACAGTTCGTGCCTTAGTCCTGATCAGAGTCGCAGGTTTTGGTTACTGTTTTAGATGATGAGTTCTCTTGTGCCTAGATGTAGAATGTTAATTATTGAATGTCTGTGGTCCATGCTGTGAGTTACACTGCAGAGATGCCAGTTTTATCTTGCATTATAAATACAATATAATATGTACAAAATAGTGATTTTCAATTATTTATTCTCCTATCATTTCTAACACCAGGATATTCCTCCACATAATATAGAGCGTGCACTCACATCGGGGGACAAAACACTATTGTAAGGCCAATTTATGTAGAAAATCCATAGAAAACTTATTTTATAATATATACACACACTATCTGGGAAATGGATAGTATATCCTAATGGGCTATAGAATAGTTCATGCACGAACCAGCAGATTCATAGATTTGTTACATTACTGATGCAGATGGAAATAGAGTTGCCGTATTAATTATTATGGGGTCTGTGTGGGGATTGTTTGGTGTCAGGTTTAGGCTACATTTACACAGTGCATTATCGCACCGTTTTTGATTCCTTACTGATCGGCTATTTGCAGTGAAATGCAGTGACGTTAGTTGCCCCAGCCAACTCAATGCATTTCACAATTCTGCATTCACACATTGTAGGCTATATGTCACTACATCTTAAGGCCCCATTAAACATGGTACGAGATCGTAAACGATATAGCTGAAACCTCACAGGTTTGAAGTCGTTCAAGCGACATCGTTACTACCTCGTTGCGTGTGACACTGAGATATGGATACGATAAATCGTTGGATCGCTGAATCCAGATTTGAGAACATGTTCTCAAATCAGAGGAGCAACGATCAGCCAACCTGCTGCATCGTTCTGTCTGACACCGCGATAACAATGTAGTTAACGATTTCCCCTATTCTCAGCAATGCAGAAGTGGGTTGTGCAAACGATAGCTGCTTGCCGCATAGTTGGTGCATTGTGCACAATATCTGCACATGTGACAGCTCATCAATGATGTCAAAACGATGTCCTAATGACCACGCGCTCATGAGATCGTTAGTGATATCGATTCAACATTGAACCATGTAACGGTACCTTTAGTGGGTGTGTGGCACCCCACCTGGTCATGCATCACAACTGGGGTACTGCACCCGTAAATGAGTGTGCGGAAACCCCTGTCACAGTGGGAAGGCAGATGCCTGTGGAATGTTCCCATCCTAGCACTCCCACACCCACCTAGAATAAATGTAAAGTACCAGGGTAGAGTGACTGAGTCTCCGTGTGCTTATTCACTGCTGCGCTGCAACTACTACCTCCATCATCTGCACCTTTATCCCTACAGGTGCATCCCTGCCCTGGAGGGCCAGCTCCACCTGCAGGGAGCTATACCATCTTGGCTGCTGTACCATCACCCTCCGGAGGACTGAAGCAGCGCTGGTGTTCTTTCACCAGGATCTGCGGGTGGCGTCACTATAAACCTTATAAACTTTTATCTCCATTCCAATACCAACTACCCCCTTTTTTTAGTAAGACCCCAGGGCCATGGGTCTGGGCAGGCCACCAGTGACATCCCTACCAAAGCAGAGGGCCCAGATACCTGAGTCCCCATACCGTGGGTGAGTAATGTAATGACTGGTGGTAAGGCCGCGGGTGTGTGTGTATGATCTTTCTCAACAGAATCCCCATACTCAGGTTTAACCGATAATAACGTTTCTTTACTGGCAAACATGTTTATATCACAGTCAACCGAACTATATGCGCACTTGTATATATTAGAGTCTCTGGATCTTCACTTCTTCCGGGTACGCAGCAAGAAAAGAAAAAAAACACAACAATGAAGGTATCTTTCCCTAACTTTCCCTAAAATCTCGTACCAGTTTATCACAGAAGAAGATGTCGCTCCCACGTAGCAGGCCTGGGGATCTCACGATGACGGGTCCCGGTGCAGCGCTGAAGGGGGAAACTCCTTAGTCTTCTTCTTTGGTCTCCTTCCGCAGGTAACGGAATTTTTCTTTTAATGTCTTTCCCAGTCTCAGGGCACACCGAGCAGCAGAAGGGAGCCCACAGTAGCACAAAAGTCTCTCTCAGTCTCGGGGGCACCCCAAGCAGCAGGAGGGAGATCACGGCAGTACAAATGGCTCCCTTATGTCGGTCACGGCTCCTGCACATGCACTCCGGGTGCTCGGCGGGCAAGGTTTTGCAGAGCGGCCAGAGTCACAGCACCAAAGTCCAGTGGCCCAGGATCAGTCACGGGGGCTTCTGGGGGTGATTTTTCCGGCAAGGTGTAGCAAAGTAGTCCACTTTCAACAGACATCCACACGCAGGTCTTCCCTGGCTCAGCTCTGGATCTGCACTGACTTCCCGCTCTTTCCCTTCCTGGGTAAACACTTTTGCTGAAAAGGGAATTTCCCACTTTTCTGCGTTTGTTTCAGCACTTGTCCACAAGGGGGCAGTAGCGGACTGTGCACAGTTCATTTCCATATCCATTTCTATGATACAGTCTGAATTGCTCACCTCATTACAGTCATTTACTTCTGGCGTCACAAACAGGATTCAGCTGACCTATACTTAATGGGTATTGTGTGCCTTTACGAACTTTGAAACTTGGTCTAAAAGAACTTTCACCGCCGTTACACGGCACCGAGGAACATTTTTCCGGGAACTCCAAGAAGGCGGCTTAACCATGTGAAAGGACAAGGTGCAGGCCTGGGGGTGTGCTCAGCCCCTTTCCATGGGAGGGCCTAACCAGAGGCGCGAAACTGTCAACCAAGGGGGCGGGCCAAAGGAAGTGGCCCCAGGGGAACCGCCAAAAGTCAATAGAGGACAAGCCAGAAGAGAAGGACACGACGAGCATCACATCCGGTCTTTGTGACGTCGGTACATCCTCTAGGTGTACGCCGACCGCACCATGTGCATTGCTCATGCACGGCTTTAGATTTACACCTAAAGGGTGTACAGACGTCACAAAGACCGGATATGATGCAAATAGCGTCACACACCGACTATTACGCCCCTACAGGGCGAGGAGGACTAGGATTACTTATCACGCCCATCGGGGCGTGATTATGAGCAGCTAAGAAGGGCTTAGAATCTCACAGCGGATGCCCTGTGAGACTTACTCAGAGCCAAGAAGTCACACATATGTAAGTGCATAATGATGATTTATGCAATGTTACAGAACACATTTTTTATAGAAAAGGACCACTAATAATGATATGTAATGGTGCAGGGACAGGTATTAATAGGGTTGTGGGTGATTTGGAGGGGTCAGGTTCCCTTTAAATTAAAATGGAGCCAAGCTGCCATCAACAAAGTCTCTATGTAGCCCAAGCTTGTGCATTGGCTAGTAGCGCTCATGTTCTTCCTCCTCCTCTGCTGGCTCAGACAATGGGGCCTCCCCTCCTCCTCATAGACCCATCGTCCGTGTGATGGGCCAGCTCTGCTGGCCTGTCTTCGGGGGGGAGGTGGAGTATCACGATTTTGCCTACACTTCACCATGCATCTTGCGGGTGCAGTGGGCCCTGGGGTGGTCTTGTGGGGTAACGACCAAGGGGCCCCCCATCGCAGGGACCCATCCACGCCCGCCTCCAGGACACGAAAGATGGCCCTCTCCGCGATGTTCCATTGCTCTGGCTCCATGCGGGCCAGCCTCTCGCTGGCGACGTACCCGATCCCAGAGCCGGGGGTCCTCTCAAGATCTAAGAGGACACGTTTTGCCCAGGTACCCAGCTCCGTGTTTGGTGGGGCAGGTGGTCTTCTTCGTTTGATCCCAGAGCTGGGCCCTGGGCCCGGCCCCCCACCACTGGTCTCAGGCACTGGCTCTCCCACAGATGTTGAGGGGAGAGCCTCGCCAGCTGCTGGCTCCTCATCACTAGAGCCAGGCTCCCGAGGGGCCTGAAAAATATACAAAAACAAAAAAAATCAGCCACATGTTGCTTAGTAATTTAAGATAATACCACAACCAAACACCCAAGACAACATAGAGCAAATCTCACCAAGGCTAACACCAAAAGCCACAGGAGCAGAGTTTGGAAACCAAAAGAACAAAGAAGTAGACCAGTGCAGTATAGTCACCTGAGGCTCCACATTGATATGGATAGTGCCGACAAATAACACAACACAATCTGTGATAACAACCACCACAAAACAGATAGAAAATAACAGTGAACAAGATTTGTGAAAAAAAGCACAATGGTGACTTCCACATGTGCTGCAAACCCCACATCAGTGGAAAGAACAAGCTGGGTACATAGATCACGCAAACACAATTACCCACCTCCTGCGACGGGGCAGGGTCTTGGGCTGCGGCCACAGCTGGTTGCGGCTGGCGCCTGCTGCACCATGTTCCCCGAGGCCCCTCCTGGCCCAGGGTGAAGGTGAGGAGGTCATAGTACCACAGACATGGCCTAGGGACCTCCTCAGCTCCAGCCTCGAATCGGGCGTCAAGCCAGTTTTTGTGGGTCTTGGTGAACACGATGCGCAGGCGTTTGATCTTCTCCGCAACCATGGCCACTGTCCAGTTCTTCGTGGCTTGGAACCGGTTTGCCAGCTCCACCAGTGACCTATAGGCCACAGCCCTCACTGCCTGGTCATGATATTCAGGCAGCGACACCCGCCACAGGCATTCGTGTCCCTGGTATATGGTGAGGAGATGTGACACAAAATCATGATACTCAGCCATCTGAAAAACAAACATATAATTGTGTCATGCCAACAAATACATGGCCATCACAGGTGACACCCTACTCTGTGTGGCCAGCCCATGTCCAGCATGGACATGCGTTCTGGTAGTCAGCTTGGCTATG
>JARQOC010000004.1:100971858-101124602 GCA_033576535.1 Allobates femoralis
ATCACACCCTTCCCTCACTGACTGAAGGTACCTTCCAGTCCTCGTGGTCTCCGCACCGTGTGCATTTCAGGCCAGCCATTTTCAAGCATACCATTCCAGGTTCTTTCCAGGACAATAGCTGTTCCATGCACTGAGAGTGAGTCTCAGCCTGTACCTTCCAGGATCTTGTCAAAGCACAGCCAGAGAGAGCTTTCCCAGGTCCTGCCATGGTCTTGAGACCTCATGCCTTCCATGAAGCCGCCTGCTCCCGAGTATGCATGAGCCATCACAGGCTCTGCACACATGGTTTCCCTCAGCATGTTTCTAGCAACATGGCTGCTGTCAACACAGAGGAACATGTGACCAAACAGGAAGTCAGACTATATTCTGTCTTATCCACATGAGACACACACATGGGAGGTTTAGGTTAGCCAGACATGCCCATGTCTTTTTGCTAAGCTGAAAGCCCACCACTTCTAATGCATTAACTCTTATGGCACCACACTTCCCATAGTGAACTTTCTAGATTTACATCGCAGAGCACAACCTGCCTCTGCAATATATACTGACTATTTGCAATGCAGCCAGCTGCTGCATTACAAACATAGCACTGTACTTAATACAGCTGCATTTTAAGTTAAATTAAATAATTATATAATGTATATACAATCAGCTATGGTAAGCAGTGCAAATGTTTTCTTAAAAATTGATAGCACAGTAAGGGTGCTTTCACATTTGTGGTAAAGTGTAATTCCTGGCAGATCCAGCAGAAGTCACCGCATCTGCCAGATATCTGTGATTGTTTTCACATCTGTGATTGTTTCCTGAAGAAGGGGCTTGTACCCCCGAAACACGGAGAAAATAAAAAATCATCATCAAGTGTTCTCAGTTTTGGAAGTAAATATTTTCTCCAGGCGGTAGTGCGGTTCAGATACCCTATTCTACAAGTTCCTGCTTTTCACCTTAGATATTGGGGGAGCTTGGTCAGACCGTCATCAGGATTAAAATTTGCATATGTTGTTTGGTGTGGTTATGCCTGTCACAAGCTGGAAAAGGTGAGCAATATTCTATTTTTGTTCTCCTATTTGCGCTTTCTCCTTTCCAGATACTGCATCAGATCTGCCGCATAACAGCCGACTTGCGGCACCAATCTGGCAAGCCCTATTAATTCCCTATGGGGCTTGCTGTCAGGTGCGGCAAGATCCGGCACTTGTGGCTGTGCAAACAAAACACAGCTAGCAGCGTTTTTTTAATACCGCACTTGCCACACCAGACCGCAAGCCCCATAGAGAATGAATGGGCTTGCCGGATTTGTGCTGCAAGTCGGCCGTTACGTTGCAGATCCAGCAGATGCGGCGACATGCCCGGAATTACACTTTACTGTAGATGTGAAAGCACCATTAGCGTATTTTAGCATATTTAGCATATTTTATATTAACCTATTTTCTCCATCTGAGACCTTGATCAGTCTCTGATCAGTGTTTGATCAGAGATGGATCTGTTTTTCTTGGGCGAAGTATGAAAAAAAAAATTTCTTGAACTTCTTCATTCAAGGTAACTATAGGACCACACCCTGATGCCATCCGAATGCAGTCAGATTGTTTTCTCAAACCCATACATTTAAATGGGGCCAAGTGCCATCCAATTTGTGGAGGCAAATTGTCCATGCTGCAATTTTATCCCCTTAGACCACTCAGACATGTGCCCTCCCTAACTGAATAACATTGGTCAAAGTACAATCCGATTTGTTGATGGATAGCGCTCGGCCTGAAAATACGGTCATTGTGCAAGCCGTTAAGCTCATAGATCGTGCTGGTAATTAGGTAATCTCTGTTAGGCGGCCGTCACACGCACAGATATCTTTAGCGATATTGTAAGCGATCACGTGCACGCGCGATCACTTACAATATCGCTCACATCGCTGGTGAGATGTCACACAAACAGACTCACCAGCGATGTGGATCCGCGATCTCGCTGGTAACTATGGTACACATCGGGTAACTAGGCGCCGCGCGTCGCTTAGTTACCCGACGTGTACCATAGTTACCATCTCCCAGCATAGGCTCTGCCGCTGGGAGATCGCTCATCTGGTGTTATACACCATGATGAAGGAGATCGTGAAATCGATCATCGCTAGATCTGAGAACCGGAGCTCAGATCAGCGATGTCACGATCAAGCGATTTCACATCGTAAATCGCTTGATTACATGCATCGATTTTAAGCCCGATATCGCTTAAGCGATCAAAAAGGAGATCGCTTAAACGATATCGGGCAAGATATCTGTGCGTGTGACGGCCGCTTTAGATGTTTTTCAGATGTACTTTTTCATGTACATATTCTAGACAGGTCTTCAAGGATGGAACATATATCCATTATAAACCTACTAACTCATAAATTAAATGTTATATTATCAAACACCTACCAAAAATATATTTAATTATTAATTCAGATATATAATATTTGGCCATATAAATTACAGATTATAGAATGGTTTAGTTGGAAGGGACCTCCTGGATCATCCTGCTCAAAGCAGGATTCACTAAATCATCCCAGACAGATGTCTGTCCAGCCTCTGTGTGAAGACTTCCATTGAAGGAGATCTCACCATCTCTCGTGGCTGCCTGTTCCACTCGGTGATCACCCTCACTGTCAAAATTCTTCAAATATCCAACAACAATACTCTTAAAACCTCGAAAAACATTGGAAAGTTTACAAATCCCAACTCTCCAAATCTCAACGATCATGTACACAGTAAATGCTCATAGGCTGGAGATAGCATATCTACAAATGTAAGGATAGCATATACTTTCTAACAGCCATATGTCATAAAATAGTACCATTAATAGAGAAAAAACAGAATTCACTCTCCAATAACATTACCAGAACTGCCTGTAGGGAGGCACCTTGACATGTGTTTCGCTATCTTCGTCAGGAATTCCTTTCTAGACATCAAAGTTCAGGGAGAGACCAACATATCCTATATCATCCAGATGAACATTTTGCTATCTTTATCAGGAAATTTACACAAAGATAGTGAAAGACTTGTTGGGCTTCTATGGTGTTTGTCCCTCCCTAATCTATGATGGGTGGCTTAGACAGGGACCTCTTGCTGAAGATTGCGAAACACATGTTGAGGTGCCATGGAGTTAGAGCCTCCCTAAGCTAAAATGGTTACAGACAGTTCAAGTAATAATTTGTAGAATGGCTACAGTTTTTTTCTATGAATTGAAGTGATTCATGCTACGACACATATGCCATACACTGCTAGCATTACACTTGGTAATCTGCCAACTCCAGCAGGTGAGCATTGACTCATATATATACATATATATCATATATACATTATTTTCTTTATTTTCTTAGAGTGTTTGCCATTTATATTTCTTTGTGTTATCTGTACAAATTAACATATATAATTTTTGTATGTTTGTTGTAATATAATTGCCCATTTATGTGTCAGCTTGTAGCATTATAATGGTTTTGTTTTCTATCTATGAAAAAGAGGAATAGAATATGTTTATGAAAAGAGCTAATGGGTTTTTGTTTGGAATTTTTTTCATATTTGAAAAATATATGTCACATTCTTAGAAAAAACAGACACAGATCAAAATGCAAGAAAAGCAGATAAAGCACACATAGTTTTCATATAATAATATTTATTCATTTATATATACTGTCCCCAATGGGCCTCACAGTCTACATTCCCTATCAGTATGTCTTTGGAGTGTGGGATGAAACCAGAAAACCTGGAGGAAACCCATACAACCACAGAGAGAACATACAAAGTCTTTGCATATGTTGCTCTTGGGGGGATTTGAACCCAGAACCCCAGCACTGCAGTGCTAACCACCAAGAGATTAAATTGATGTCTGAATGAGGCCTTAGTGCAGAGACACACGTATGTGAGCTACATGCATAACATTAAGTATTGGCGAGTCCTGTGATAACAAACAGGATTGACCCCCCTAAAACACCTCCTCGACGCTGCTCAGCCAACCCCCTCTCCCACTTATACCCCCAATAAAAAGGCAAGACTCGTGAATGGACTAAATTGGCCACAGCAGCCATTTATTATTAACATACAACAGTTAACCAAATATCCTAAACTCCAAAGAGGGTGATCCTCGAAGCCCAAAAAACACCCTTAACCTGGGTGATCTCACCAGGCTGAATCTTACTTCCAGCCGATTAACTCCAGCTCGGAAGCACATCTGCCAGCCTATTTCCATTAACCGCCACCATGCATTTTATCCTCTCTGAGGGGTCCAGAACACACGGGGTTCCCCCCCATTGCTCCTCCCATGACCACATCCACCAACTTTGAGGATCTTCCCTCTTTACGCTCTGCTACTGTGACAAAAGAAGGTGAAACAAACAACTGAAATTGATAATAACAATGCAATGTCCCCCAGATTACAAATAAGAACTCCAGGGCTTAGTCGCTGGAATAAGGGAGGGTGGGTGGGAGATACTTTCTGATGGCAGTGATCTCCAAAATGGCTAAACTTATAAGATGGTGGACCCCTTTTATATGGCCCTTCCTTTATTATCCTGCCTCTTAATCTCTCCACCCATTCATCTTGAATCTTGCTGACCAATGTATAAACCCCCCTAAGCCTTCCCCCATTTCTTGACTACCACCCCAATATTTAAAACCCTTAGTTAGTATCCCCTTACGAGATCCTTACGAGACACTCACACGCATCTGGCATAGTGTGTCTCTGCCCTTGGTCAGTTTTATGGAACCCAGTGGACATCGTGTTCATTCATATGACTGCATTTCTAGTAATAGTTGCCACTTTTAAGAATTCAGAATTCTAGTTAGTAGAGAAGGGTGCCAGGTGTTTATTGTGTCTGGTCAAAACCCCTTATATTGTAAAAAACATAAAGGTTCCGAATCATTAAAGCTACGTTCACATATCGCACTTTTTTTGCGGGGGCGCTTTTACCAGTGATTTTTACCCGCGCAAAAAAGCGCAAATAAAAATGCAATGCTGTTCACACAGCACACTTTATTACGGCCCGAGGGGAGGAGTGATGTCACAGAGGGGAGGAAGAATCCTGGTTCCTCCTCCCCTCTGTGACATTTGTGACCGGCCCATTAGATTTTGCAGTGTATTAATATACACTGATTCACTGATCACATGATTCACATGACTGATTCACATGACCGCGAGTGGCCAATCAGCACCCGTAATGTCACTCTGACATCACGGGAGGTCCTGGCAGGACAATACATCGCCTTGGCTCTGTACCGGAGACCGCGAAAAGGCGTCGGAAAGGGTAAATATTCATTCTTTATTATTTTTAATACATTTACCTTTATTTAAATTTGATTTTGCAGTGTATATTAACGGGACGTCATATCTGGCCCGGTGCATTCTGGGCCCACTCATGTGATCGGCCCGGTGCATTGTGGGCCTGATCACATGATCGGTCCAGTGCATTATGGGCCTGATCACATAATCGGCCTGGCTTCATTATGCGCATTACGCATGCGCCGGAGCTGGGCCGATTACGTGATCAGGCCCACAATGCACTGGGGGTGATCATGTGATCAGGCCCATAATTTACCTGGCCGATCACATGATTAGCCGCAGAATGCACCAGGCAGGATACGGCGTCCCAGCCTGGCGTTTTAGATCACAAGGGAGGCGGCAACTTCAAAAATAATGAGGATCAATACAGGATACAAAGACACCCAGTGGGGCGTGCAGAATCAAGACGAGGAGGGGAGAATGGAGCCTGGAGCCCACCTTTCCAGTCTGCTAGATGGAGATTGTATGTAAGTTAGAAGTAATTTTTCTAAACCATTATAGGGCCCCTTTAGGTCAGTGAGGGATGGTTAGGGATGAGCTCACAAGGTGCAGGGACAGGTAGTGATAAAAGAGGGGGGTGGGAAATGAGGTAACAGGTTCCATTTAAAGGGTAACTGTTGACGTTTTGGATAATTAGCACAAATAAGTGGCGATAGAGTTCAAACCCTGTTGCAAAATTATCCTTTAATTCCCTCTTTTCCTATTGTACAGTTCGTGCCTTAGTCCTGATCAGAGTCGCAGGTTTTGGTTACTGTTTTAGATGATGAGTTCTCTTGTGCCTAGATGTAGAATGTTAATTATTGAATGTCTGTGGTCCATGCTGTGAGTTACACTGCAGAGATGCCAGTTTTATCTTGCATTATAAATACAATATACGGTAATATGTACAAAATAGTGATTTTCAATTATTTATTCTCCTATCATTTCTAACACCAGGATATTCCTCCACATACCGTAGTATAGAGCGTGCACTCACATCGGGGGAACAAAACACTATTGTAAGGCCAATTTATGTAGAAAATCCATAGAAAACCTATTTTATAATATATACACATACTATCTGGGAAATGGATAGTATATCCTAATGGGCTATCGAATAGTTCATGCACGGCCCATTTGTATAAATAAGGCTATGCTTACATCACCGGGCAGCAGTGTTTTCGCTTGTTCTATTTAGAGGAACCAGCAGATTCATAGATTTGTTACATTACTGATGCAGATGGAAATAGAGTTGCCGTATTAATTATTATGGGGTCTGTGTGGGGATTGTTTGGTTTCAGGTTTAGGCTACATTCACACAGTGCATTATTGCACCGTTTTTGATTCCTTACTGATCGGCTATTTGCAGTGAAATGCAGTGACGTTAGCTGCCCCAGCCAACTCAATGCATTTCACAATTCTGCATTCACACATTGTAGACTATATGTCACTACATCTTAAGGCCCCATTAAACATGGTACAAGATCGTAAACGATATTGCTGAAACCTCACAGGTTTGAAGTCGTTCAAGCGACATCGTTACTACCTCGTTGCGTGTGACACTGAGATATGGATACAATAAATCGTTGGATCGCTGAGTCCAGATTTGAGAACATGTTCTCAAATCAGAGGAGCAACGATCAGCCAACCTGCGGCATCGTTCTGTCTGACACCGCGATAACAATGTAGTTAACGATTTCCCCTATTCTCAGCAATGCAGAAGTATCGTTCGCTGGGTTGTGCAAACGATAGCTGCTTGCCGCATGGTTGGTGTATTGTGCACAATATCTGCACATGTGACAGCTCATCAATGATGTCAAAACGATGTCCTAATGACCACGCGCTCATGAGATCGTTAGTGATATCGATTCAACATTGAACCATGTAACGGTACCTTTAGTGGTGTGTGTGGCACCCCACCTTTTCATGCATCACAACTGGGGTACTGCACCCGTAAATGAGTGTGCGGTAACCCCTGTCACAGTGGGAAGGCAGATGCCTGTGGAATGCTCCCATCCTAGCAATCCCACACCCACCTAGAATAAATGTAAAGTACCCGGGTAGAGAGACTGAGTCTCCGTGTGCTTATTCACTGCTGCGTTGCAACTATTACTTCCATCATCTGCACCTTTATCCCTACAGATGCATCCCTGCCCCGGAGGGCCAGCTCCACCTGCAGGGAGCTATACCATCTTGGCTGCTGAACCATCACCCTCTGGAGAACTGAAGCAGCGCAGGTGTTCTTTCACCAGGATCTATGGGTGGCGTCACAATAAACTTTGTAAACTTTTATCTCCATTCCAACACCAATTACCCCCTTTTTTTTACAATTACAAAGGATTTTGTAGTGTGGTCCTCGTGGCCCTGGTGGACTTGAACTATGAGTTCCTCTACGTGGACGTTGGAATGAACGGGCGTATCTCAGATGGGGGTGTGTTCGCACACGGCTCCTTGGCCCAAGACCTAAGGACAGGTGGGCTGAACTTGCCCTCAAATGATGAGACAACCCATCATCTCAACTTTGCGTTTGTGAAGGGATGAAGCCTGCCCACTTCAGGCACACCTACTACTGCCATATCCCCAGGGGATGGTTACTTCTGAGCAGCGCATTTTCAATTACCGGCTATCCCGGGCCCGCCGTGTGGTTGCAAATGTGTTCGGGATCATGGCAAATACATTCCGGGTTTTTCATACACGTCTGCATTTGAAACTGGAATCTATTGATGTGGTAGTGATGGCCTGATGTGTGCTGCATAACTTCCTGCATCGTAGGGAATGGTCATCATACACGCAAGTTATGTGGATTCAGTGGACCCCACAACAGGGGAGGTCCGTCCCGGGGATTGGCATGCTACCGACAATGGTGTGGTGCCACTCCAGCCGCTGAGCCAGGGTTGAACTCCGCAGCATGCCAGGAACAACAGAGACGCATACTGCTCCTAATTTAATGGCCCTGGGGCAGTGGCCTGGCAGCACCAGCAGGTGTAGGGTGGCTAGTGTTGTGAGGCAGCAACATGATGAGGAGGGTGGAGTCAACAGGGTGGCTGCACCATGAGGATTGGGGTTGTGTTTTAATGTGTCAACATTACTTAGTTAGTGTTCTTTGGTTTTTTACTTTGAAATGATTTTTGTTTTCCATTATTTTGCATCATGTTGCATTTGTTTGTGTGATGTGAACACTTGTGTTTTATCTTATTTTGTGTGTGTTGTTCTACTTATTTCTTTTGTGCACAAAAATACAAACTAAAACAAAATTTCACCAAAACCAAACCTGTGTGTGTCGTTACTTTTGGATACAGAGCAGTTGCACATAGCTTTATGCTGTGCACAGTGGTATGTGATCCGCAAGATGGTATTGATGGTTCCCTGAAACATTGTGTGGTAATATCCAGTACACAGGTCCAGCCCTTTGTTCCTCACTGTATGGCGCAACTATGGTACATATCCATTATGATGTGTTTGGCCAAAAGGGGCACGTGTCCACACACATTGTGCAAGCAATGGTGTTTGTAGGGGATGTAGGTACAGTCCAGTACACACACAAACGTGTACACACAGATAGTTCAGTGTGCCATGGCACTGTGCCATGGCATGGACCAATGTAGGTACATATGAGCATAGTGTTGTTTGTATGTTCCCACCATCAGCTACAGACGCACACATAGCAAGCCATTGTGTAGTGTAAGACACTGTCCTGCACAAAACCGCTCCTTGTGACACTTGACCGGCTCGAAAGTGTGTCAGCAGCCACTTTCAATGACACGATCGTGTATTCATCCCAAACTCTGAGACAATGGCGTCATGTATTAGCTAGCCTTCAAGCGCAGGCTGGCCAATCATGACGCTATTGTTTGTCCAATGAGCGTGTTTGGGGGCGGTGTAAAAAATTTGGCACCCTATGTTCTGCTGCGCAGAACATGTACGCCCCACATTCTTTGAGGATTGCGGCGTGTGAAGTGCGACGGTAGTCCTACCGGATGTTCCTGTTGTTGGTGTGGCGATTTCTGGGGCGACACGTCGCCTTAGATTGAGGGCGAAATTGCGGCGTGTAAAAGCGGCATCGGGATCTGAGGGCAACCATGAAAAATGTGCACGCGCACGTTAGATCGCCTCCGATCGCCACCAAAAATTGCGGCGTGTAAAGATACCCTTAGGGTACCGTTAAGGTACCTTCACACGCGGCAATATTGCTAGGCAATTTCACTGGCAATTTGCTGGTTGCAGTGAAATCATGGACACATTGTTCTATTTGTTGACGTATACAAGTGGTACAATGTGTCCATGATTTCACTGCAACCAGCAATTGCCAGTGAAATTGAATGCAATATTGCGCCGTGTAACGGTACCCTAAGTCATAGGCACATATGCAAATGGTTCACACACCATATATAGAGACATACATGGACATACACAGCTGTTCGATTAATTAAACAGCAATAAAGGTGATTGTAACCCATCAACTGCCATTCTATAGCGAGAGAAAGCAATCCTTACCAACAAACATATGTTTTGACAATTAGTAACAATACATCATATAAGCTTGTCATAATGTATATATCCATGTTCACATAGAATGGGAAAACTGCAACATTCTAATGATGTGTCACAAAAGAAAAAAGTGATGAAAGAACTCCCAAGTATGGAGGAAGAGTCCCACCTTACAAAATTTACTACATCCATTGTATGGGAGCCCCTTAGATGCTTTTATTACGTGGATTTGAGGAATAAAGGACGGATTTAAAAATCAGTGTAGTGGCATCGGAGTTACCTTCATATCCCAGATCTCATTGTCCTATCTGTTCAAGTGCTGTTCGGCTTATCCATTTCCACTGTATCAATGCCTCCTGACCTATAACTTACTTAATCCACCTCACCTAGATTTTCATTGACCAATAAATTGATTGATTGGAAAATCTGCTAAATTTATATCATGTGCATACACTGAATATACACAATGTTACATTTATTTTCCAGAAACATCATTATAAAAGGCTCTATTATAGAATTAAATCATCCTTTTGACCATGGTGGGGATTTGCTGAGCAATGTAGTTACTGACTGATTTCAAATATGGTATTTTGATGTATGTTTTATTGTCAGAACCTTAGAGATAAGGCTCATTTCTAATTCTTATTCATGTTATTACATTAACAGACTGAAAACTAAGCCGTACTGAAAAGTTTTGAACACATATCCTTATCGGAAGACGTGTCCCCTGCTCATGCCAAATCTAAGCACTCAAGCTCAAATTGTCAATTAATTTAAGTAAAAAGCAGCTTGGTGTTTTTGGCAGGATCAGACCTGCCACCTGCTTGTTCCATGACAAAGTCTCTTCTAAGCTTATCAATGACAATCCGCTGTTGGAAAGCGCCCGCTCTGGACTGAGCCTTCAGAAGAGACACGTAGGATTCAGAAGGACAGGGCTGGACTGGATGTTGGTAGCATCTGTGCTGACTTTAATTAAGGGACTGATAAGCACCCTTATAATTATATTTGGATGTTCACCAGGGTGCAGCCCAATGTACACTGCATGTACGTCTATAAAACGTTAACACTGTAGTTCTGCCTGTGTACACCATCATATACTAAAATTCATTCCGCGTCTATGTGCTGTACACATTGCATTTCACTTCTATAAACTAGATAAAACCAGATGATTTCCTGAGTCTCTTTTTGTCAGTAGTGCGATCAAAAGAGAATATTGGTGGCACGTATTCATTCAAGTGTGATTGGCTTTCTTCAGAATTCCTGTAGAACAAAATGGAGAGGGCTGTGCATACATGGCGACTTCCCCATTTTCTGTTATCGAAATAGGTGCTGGGAATGCTTGAGATGGGAACACTCCCATTTGTGGTTACACAAAAGAATTAGAATTGGTCGTAGGACTAGGGTCACATTTGCGCTCAATTTTGGAAACCTGATCCGGTTTTGAGCTGTCAAAAAGCTCAAAACTGTATGAGGAACCCTCCCCATAGGAGCCCATGATGGTAACCGGATTGCACTACAGCAATCCGTCCAACCGCGGCCCTGGTTCCCAGCCTGCCTAAAAATTATGCACTGCAGTTTTTGGAGCGGTTCTATGACCCAATGCGTAACCGCATTGCTCCTGATTGTAATCTGGAGAAATGCGGTTATTTGTCACTATGTTCATCCTGCTGCACAGAATGAACAAAGTGTAACTGTTTAATAAAACATTAAATATTAATATTAGCTGTGGCATACATGTTCCAGCACCCTAGAGACATGCTGTTACTCATGTTGGCATGTCCAAAAGGTTAATACCCATTTACAGTAAGCCGGCTATTGTCGGCTTTGTACTTTATCAATGAACCCCCTGGGCCCTGACAGTTCCCGCAGATAGTGCGTACGTAAATTAACGTATAGTTCTGACGCTGTCCAGGGTCCTGTAACCATTAACATTAGGCTCTATGGCGGTGCGCTGGCCAAGACCTAAGGTTAAGGTTTTCAGGAGCAAGGACACGGCAGATACTATAGTCATACGTACAGTATCTGCGCAACTGTCAGGAGCGCGTCCTCATTCATAAATTAGTACAAAGCCGACAATAGCCTGCTTACTGTAAATGCCTTATTAACCCCTAACATGCTGAGTGGAGTGGACAGCATGTCTCTAGAGGGGGTGGGCACCCCTTAGAGACATGTTGCCCACAGCTAATATTAATATTTCATGTTTTATTAAACAGTTAACACTTTTTCATCCCTGTGGCAGCAGGGATGAACAAAGTAGACGGTAACCGCATTTCTCCGATTACACATCCGAGCAATCCGGTTACTGGATTGTGGTTTCCACCACACATTTTTAAGCAAAAATGTGTGTGAAGGCAATTGCGGTTACCACATCCGGATCTGGATGCGGCAACCGCAATTGCCTTACAAGGTGACCCTAGCCTTAATGGTAATCACTTCAATACTGAGACAAAAAGAGCTTTCTCTTTCCTTGGTGGTTACACTAATATATTGTAGGACTGAGCTTGGCAGTTTCACTATAGTACTACGATGTACGGGCCCCTTACACATAGCGATATCCTAACGAGATTGCCGCAACGTTACAGGTTTTGTGACTAGCAGCGATCTCGGCACCGATATCGCTGTGTGTGACACTTAGCAGCGACGGCCCCCGCTGGGACATTGCTGATCCTTAATGAATGGTCTGGACCATTTTTTGATTGGCGATCTCCTGCTGGGCATGCTGGATCGCTGTGTTGACACAGGGCAATGACCAGTGATCCCCATTCTGCGGCCGAGAACCTGACAGATCCCAACGACTGTAGGGTGTCACGCATCGCTGGGTCATCGCTGGTAAGTCTGCCTGTATGGCATCTCACCATGCAACCACATAGCGACGCACCAACGATCCCGGCAGGTCAGATCATTGTCAGGATTGCTGGTGCGTCGTTACGTGTAACGGGCCTTAAGGCTTGGTTTGTGTCCTTTACTATCAATCCAAACTTATTTATGGCACTGAACTTTTGCTATGTGTTTATAACGTCCTCTCAGTACTTGTGATAAATCACAGTTTATACCCAATTCACACAATTCCATAAAAGAAAAGCAAAGAGTATTTTTACTTTCTATTCATGTTCATGCCATATCATATACATTTAGTAAACAAAAATAAAGTCAAGATGAAACCTCCATATATTCACCCCAGACTGCAAGCTTGTGGGGTTATTTGCCAAAAACCTTTTTCTATCGGTTATTCCAGTTTTACTTAAAAATGTATATGTTATGTCGTGAAAATGATTATGAAGTATAGGATTTTTTTTAGTAATCCTACTACCCCATTGTGTAGAGAGGAAGGTGTGCAAGAAGACACTAAAACCAAGAGTGAGATAATAAAAACACGTTCATATAAAGTGATAGGGAGAAAAACAAATGACTCCAGCAGGAATTCAACTGGTGTTTACTGACAAGTAAACAACAAGTCCACATGGAGGTATAGCCAGTAAAGAAGTGTAGTAAAAGGTAGATATAACCCCAACCCAGAATGTGATAGGTCAGATCAATATTGGAAAATGAGCAACACCTGGAGAGAAGGGAACCAAGAAATAAGAACAAAGGCAATAGGAACCATGAGCATTAGGAAAGCAAAGAAAAGGCAATACCTTTGGTAAAACCTAAGATAAAACGCAGTAATCATAGTATATGTTCATGGTATCTATCCTGGGTTTGTCTATTAATGGCCACTTAGTGTGAACCTAAACATTGCTCTTATGCCAACAAGTGTGTCGGATCTTTTTTTTTTGTCTCAGATGGGGTAGCAAAACCGGGAGACAGATTCCTAAAATATCCATCATCATCTCAGCCATATATTCTGTTTTTTAAATATTCTGTTTGAGTATAGATTGTTGTTTCATAGTTTCTCTACTCTGTCTTCTCCGTTACTAATCTAGCTCTAATCTCAATTACTGGAAACCTCTGGCATGTGGCCCAGTCAATAAATAAATTCTCAATTCTTCCCCAAACATCTCTAAGGATTAATCTGTTACCACAGCAGAACTGAGACTTCTATTACATCCATCCAACCTTCTATCTATATCTGCAAATGTAATTAATCACTTTTATATTGCAAAAATATTCAACTATTGTTTACCTAACAAGAAGACATATATCTCCTAAATACGCCAATAGACAGCTTTCAATATGTTCTATTGAGCCAAACATTCAGGAACAAGACTTAATACTCCACAAGCCAAACAATGTGCCCTACACTGGTGCTGACATATGGTGTGAATAGCAGACAGTTTGATTAAACCTTTATTGGATTATACAGCCAACTCGGTTACCGTATGTGATATCTATTCACTTTCACCGTTGTGTAGCAGCCAGCAGCCTGGAACATTATGCATACACGTAATCTCCAGTCCGCTGAGTCTCAGAACAGAAAAAAGGGCAATAAAGTCTACGAAGGCTGTGGATCCAGGAGATCAGAGCGTCCAGACTGACGGACTGCATAGGGAATGAGCACACCGGGAGTTAATATATGTATGTTTCCGATAGAGTGACGTGGAAGGCATGTAATATGTTTTGGCATTATGTCTAATGCAATTCTATATTCAATTTATCCCAATGTATGAGATGCGGATTAGTTCCATTTACTTTAATGCTATACTGGTACGGAATGTTTTCATGCTGCCATTATATAGAATTAGCCTTTAAAATAATTAACTAAAAATACATATTTAAAGTGAACCTGCCTCCCCCTTTTGTGCTTTCTAAACTAAAACTGCCAACTTCATCAGCGCCTATGCTGCATTCTGTGAAGGTGGCTATAATCCTCCCCTACACCACTGTACACCTAAATAATTAGTGTATAAACTTTCCCACCCTGTATGCTAATTCCTACTTAAAGGTCAGATGGGTCTTCATTCCGTCCGGTCCGGACCGCCTCCCTGGTTTTCCTCCGCCTCTTCATTCTTCTAGGCGCCTCCTCTTCTCTCATTTTTGGTGCCTGCGCAGATTCTTCTATGTTCACACAGGCACCCTGAGCTCTACTCTTTTGGGGGCAGAGCATGGCCAGGTGAAATGCAGTATGAGGTCTGCCCAAAGTATGGCAGAGCTTAGGGCGCCTGCACGAGCCGAGAGGGATCTGTGCAGGCATAGGAAAGAAGACTGGGACCTGAGAAGAGGCAGCGCTAAGAATGAATAGGCAGAGAAAGACCAGAGAGGTGGTGAGGACTGGACAGAATGAAGACCCATTTGACCTGTAAGTAGGAATTAGCATACAGGGTGGGAAAATGTATAAAGTTGTTTATTCGGTGTACCGGGGGGTAGGGGGATAAGAGCCATCTTTATAAAATGCAGCATAGGCGAAGGTGGCACTTTTAGTTTAATAAGCACAAAAGGGGGTGACATGCTCAATTTAATAGTATGGAACAACAAATATCTTTGCTAGAATAAAAGATTTTGTTTAAATTATTTATTTTCAGAGAGAACACATGCTGCCCTAGGAGTCATGTCTAAACCTAGCATGCACAATCATTTTAGTCCAAGGACCATAATGTCACGTTATATAAGTTTATGAGTCCATAATAGCATCTAGTATTGTGTTTTGCCCACTAGACTGCCTCCTGTAGGACAGATGATGGATTGATTCATGGATGGATGGACGGATGAAAGGATGTTAATCTATTTTAACCTAGATAAAATAATTTTGTAATATCCTATGCATTATAATTACATTCCATTATTACTATAAGAGCATGGAAAAAAACAGCACAGCTCGACTGGCTCTCTTTTGGTATAAGTAAATCTGTGCTTTACTCAAGCTCCCTGGATTCATCACTGGGGGGGTACACCATTGCTCCCAATGTCTGCTATTGTGGCAGAGACTCACATTGGACCAGGGGAGAGTGACTAAAGCTCATGTTTGTTTTTTTAGTTTTTTAACCAATCAGCAGCTGGGGAATACGGGTTTTCCGAAACCAGAAAGCCCCTCATGGGTATATTCTAATGACATCTTTTAGATGCTGGTGTACCTGATAAGTTTGTGAAGCATAAGACACTGCAGGAAAACATGAGTGGTGTTTCATTTTAGCAATGGCTTTTCCAACTATTTCTTTTTAGAATCCTAGAGTCATAGAATGGTGGAGTTGGAGGGGACCTCCTGGGTCATCTGCTCCAACCCCCTACTTGAAGCAGGTTTACTAAATCATCCCAGACAGATGTGTGTCCAGCCTCTGGATAATGACTTCCATTGAAGGGGAACTCACCACCTCTCCGCCTATTCAGTTTCATCCTATTGATTCTAGTCTTTCCATATGCAAATGAGAATGAAGCTGATCCCTCTACAGTGTGACAGCCCTTGAGATATTTGTATCAGTTGTTAGGAATGGGTGTATCACGGTCCACAAAAAGATCACGAGGAAGACAGTGCTTCAATCAAACAAACTTCCTTTATTCTTCTTTTCCTACGCGTTTCGGAGCCACATCCAAACTCCTTCCTTGAGATATTTGTAGACATTTATTAAGTCTCCCCTCAGTCTTCTTCTTTTTTGGTAGCTAAACATTCCCAAATCCTGTAATCACTCCTCATAGGACATGGTTTGTAAACCAACTTAACTTTAACTGTAAATATAAACTTCTGAATAGCCAGGTCACGTCTTCTAGCTGCTCCTGAATTTTGAAGGCTGAAGAGGTTAAAAGAAGCTCAGACTGGACAGATGCATACCAAGATGTTTTGACATTGTGGAGATATAGCCTTTAAGTACAAAAAGAGACAAAACACAAGAAAAATACATTTCAAATTCTATAAAATAAACATTTGTTCTTTTCCTTTTGGTGATGGATAAGGAACTGACATCTTTATAAGAAAGTATAAAATTGTGCGATGAAGGGTCATGCCTTCCTATTTTATAACATCGTGTTGGATTGTCTTAAACTCAATCACAATTCTTTCAATGGTTTCTAGTGCTTTTACATTACTTTTATTTCTTTTCAATTTTGTATTAAGTTATGATTTGACAACGTTCATATTAGAGATGGGTAAATTCAAGGTAAAGGGATTACGATACACAAGCGCATCTCAATGAATTAGAATATCATCAAAAAGTAATTTACTTCAGTAATTTAACGCAAAAAGTGAAACACATATATTATATAGAGTCATTACAATGCAGAGTGATCTATTTCAAGTGTTTATTTCTTTTAATGGTGATTATGGTACATCAATGAAACCCCAAGGTTGTTATCTCAGAAAATTAAAGTAGGGAGGATGAAGGATCTGAGGGATAAAATATTCCCTAAATAGGTATCAGGGCTTCACCTTGTGTGGTTGTGAGAGTCACAACCATTATAAAAGCAGATCACGGCTGCTGCAGTCTCCTGTGTGATGCATATAGAGTAGGGAGGATGCAGGGTTAAAAATCAGCGCTGACATATTCCCCAAGACATCAAAGGTGAATATAATATTGATTTATTAGTCAATGTGTTTCAGTGCTCGCCAGCTTTTAAACAATGCTGACAGCCACTGACAGCTTCCCTGCCGCCTGACAGTGGGATCCTCCCTCCCCCCACTACCTCCCCACCCTATCCTAACTTAGGATCGGGTGGGGAGACTGCGGGGGGAGCGGAGGATCCTGCTGTCAGGCAGCCAGGAGCGCAGAAACCGACCGCGGTCAGCAGGGAGCTGGCCGTGGTCATGAACTGAGGTATAACCGGATTCTCCCGATTGCCCCGGTCCGGAGCAATCCGGGACCATAGAGCCCCATGTTATGGGGCACCGGATTGCACCGGACGGGTACAATCCGGGAGAATCCGGTTTTCAAAACGGTTTTCTTTTTTTGACGCTTCCCGCCTGGATTTTCAAATGAATAGCTGACTCAGGTGAGTTGTTCATTTGAAGTAGCAGTGCTATCAGGTTTATGTGAGTTCATGCTTGCCTGCATGAACTCACATGAACTTTTCCATGGGTGCACAGCTCTGCTACATCTCTGGTGGAGGTTCTCTACCTAAGATGTAGCAGAGCTAAAGAAGAACCCTGGATTGGACTACGTCGGACGGAAGAGGATTTTTTAAAATAAAGATGAAGTCCCTAAGTGTGTTTTTGTTTTTTTTTCAAATAAAAATATTTTTTCTTGGTGTTTTGTTTTTATTTAAACAATTTAATAGAAATTCATGGTGATCATGTCTAATATTGGGTGACCCCATGAATTTCAGGCTTAGGGCCGGTTCTGCGCTCCCCGGCTGCCTGACAGCAGGATCCTCCACTCCCCCCCGATCCTAAGTTAGGATAGGGTGGGGAGGCGGTGGGGGGAGCGGAGGATCCCGCTGTCAGGCGGCAGGGAAGCTGTCAGCGGCTGTCAGCATTGTTTAAAAGCCGGCGGCTTTTTACCGCTGGCTTTTAAACAATGAAGTGGGGAATTGCAGGTTTTTCCTCTGCTGCCAGACCTCTTTATAGGGTCCAGCAGCAGAGGAATTGCATTTCCCATTGATTTACATTGGACTCGTTACTCTGCGAGTAATTGCTAGGAAACTCGCAGAGTAACGAGTAGAGTGAGTACCCTACTATTCGCCAAGTAACGAGTAGTAACGAGTAGACTCGCTCATCCATAGGTGCAGAGTGCACATTAATGAGAAAAAAATGAACTTTTTTGAATTTACCAAATGGCTGCAATGAAACAAAGTGAAAAATGTAAAGGGGTCTGAAACTTTCCGTACCCACTGCAATATATGCGTTTCACTTTTTGTATTGATCTACTGAAAATAATAAACTTTTTGATGATATTCTAATTCATTGAGATACACCTGTACAATAGATAAATGTAAGGAATTGTCATGTACTCTAAAAATGTAGGTAATGTAAACATTCATTCATTGAAAAAAGACAGTTATACATAAGTCTGGAAGCACCTGAGTGTGGACGTTTCTATGCTTTTTATCTTAACCTTTCTCCCAGCAGCTATCATCAACTCTGCAGTATTCCCAATAACAACTAGTTTTCAATTATGGCAAATGACTGTAGAACTACTAAAGTCACTGAATTTATTCTGGATATCCATGCTTCATGACTTGGTTAAAGGAGCTTTACAGTAAGATAATTGATTATGGGGTTGGATGTTGTTAAAGCTCCTGGCATAGTATGCAGGGCAGCTTTAATAGGGTTTCCATGGACAAGCTGTCATGTGTCTGGAGTCAAACCCTTGAGCTCTAGGTCATCTTCTCTGTCTGCCAAACCACGCGATACATATTTTTTTCGGGTGTTTAGTTTCTGTTATCCTTGCTTTGGTTCTATTAGGGTAACGTGTTCATTTACTCATTTGTCTTGCCAATTACCTTTCGGATCCAGCTTTAAATACTTTCCCCCTGCTGGTATTTCCTGCTGGTGAATTTCTCATTTGGATGTCCAACCATTACTGCTGTAGTGTTTGCCAGTCAGTGGAAGACCAGCTAGGGTTCATCTGCTGTTTATGTTCTTTACTCTGTACCTATCTTCTGTTTGTTGTTCGAAAGTCAATGGCATAAGTTTTACCATTATATACACTGACAAGCAAAAGGGTAACAATGTTTTCAATGTTTGACTTTCAGACTCCAGATTTCACCATCCATTACAGCTTTGAGCATGAGAATACATTCACTTTACGGACAATCACTTGGCTATCTCATAAATAAATTTAACTTGCAAAAAGCTATGGCTTTTGCTGGGAGGTGTGCAGACACGGCGTTTTGCTGCGTATCTTTGCGCGGGCACTTTCACTGCAAAAGCACCCACATAAAAAGAATTGATATGCCAAATCTTGGTGTTTTTTTCGGCACGTTTTCCCCATATGCTACATGTTAACATGGCCTTGGGGAAAGCGCGCCAAGAAAAGCGCGACATCAGCATGCAGTAGTGCTTGAACGTAGCCTTAAAACACCTTGTCATTTTCTGCGCCTCTCCTCAAATGGAACACTGATGCTTGTATTTGCATGAATTATTAGCCATTTACATTTCAACTCATTAATGCAAAGCATGTTCCTTTCTTTAAAGGAACCTGTACCCCCCCTGGACATCAAAAGCTATATGCCACCTTCTGCAGCACTAAGCTGCATTCAGGGAAGGCTTTTGATGCCTATTACTATTAAAAATCACATTATATAACTGCTTACAGTTTAGAGATCTAAGACCGGGCGGTTTCGCGCTCCTCGCCGCCCTCTTGCAATCAGCTGTGCTGCTGTGCCTCCTCACGTCTAGCATGAACGCACTCGTTTCCTCTATGGCGCGGCATGCTCTGGTGGGGTCTCAGGAAGTCGCCGCTGCGCACACAGCATGGTGGAGCATAGAGAGAACGAGGTGCTTCTGAACTGTGGGGAGCGCAGAGCGAAGGCTGATGACAGAGGGCGTCGGGAGTGTGAAACCGCTCCGTCTAGGTCTTCTAAACTGTAAGCAGTTATTAAGTGAATTTAACAGTATATAGGCATCAAAGCCTATAGCCACTTTCTGAATGCAGCCTTAGTGCTGCAGAAGTGGCATTACTTGATGTCCAAGGGGGTACAGTTCGCTTTAAATTATCCTGGAGTACAACACTGTGCATTCACTGGATGTATCATCATAAGCATGCTCAACATCTCAACCCCTATTGTACATTTTAGGAAGGAAAAATTTACATTTTTTTAAACAAAAACATTCATCATAAAATTACCAGCTCAAACCTCCAAAATGTTTATGCGCCTCTAAAATTATATCCATGTGCTCAAATAACCATGAACGATTTTTCAGGAAATTTCTCACCCATTACACTAGCATAAATAAAAAATGTCTGAAACCAGTTTATTTAGGGATCCGGATATAGGGC
Organism: Allobates femoralis; assembly: GCA_033576535.1. Classification (NCBI taxonomy): domain Eukaryota; kingdom Metazoa; phylum Chordata; class Amphibia; order Anura; family Aromobatidae; genus Allobates; species Allobates femoralis. Next base: position 100,992,426 of record JARQOC010000004.1, read on the forward strand.
ATCATCATCTGTCCTTTTTCTCATCCAATTTAGCCAGAAACTCCTTAAAGGCTGGCAACAGTGATAGCAAATCTAAAAATTTGTTATTACAATTTTTTTTTTTCACTGACCTAGCTAAGTGAAAGCCTAATAGTGACTCGGGACATGTAAAGGCTTCCTTGTAGAAGGTTTCCCCTATCCCTTAAACCCTTGAATCTACTGGGTGACTATGGACTCCTGGTCCCATCCCATTAGCCCTTCTATCCCATTATCCAAGTGCCTCCATATGTCTGACACTTCTGGGACCCAAGGAGACCATCTGAAACATAAAGATTGTATCATTCAAGGGAGGAAAAAACACAGAAGGGAAACTATCCAGAAAGACAATTGGAGTAGGACAATGGGGATTGGGCATAAGGGATACCATACTGTCAACTGCCCGGTCTTCCATGGGGTGGTTCTGCCTGCTGGTCTGGTTCATAACTTGTCCATTAGCTGCCCCTGGGCCTCAGGACAAGCGATGGCACTTCTTGGCTGGTGGTTGAACAAGCTCTGGCCAGCTGACAGCTGCACCTGCTGCACCTCTTCTTCCTTGTCAATGTCCCTGTAATGGAGAATACAAGATTCTTCATTCCTTGACTGCGTTCCACTGCTCATGACATAATCACAAACTCTGGTACTACTCCACTGATGTAAACTTCCTGCTCATCACTCATCCTTGCCTATGCATCCGAACTGCTGTTGGCTTCAAGAGGGGAAAGCAAGAATCAGTGCAGATATCCAATGGCTCTATCTTCTCCAATCTGGGCCTTCAATTACTCCAGGAGACCTTACTTTTTCAGGATAACTTGAAAGCTCTAGGTAGGAAATTCTGATGATGTGACACACCTTTTAACCAACACCATCTCATAATTATATATACTACACACCAATCCCAAACTGTTACTAGGGGAGAAAATACTTCCAAGCTAACTTTAACTTTTCAGGAGCGAGAATAGTCCTGGAACCATCAATCAAATAGTTGTATTAAACCTTAGTATGTACAGTATTATTATTTATTTAATGGCCTTTAACTTGATCTTGAGTCATAGCAACTTGATAGATGAATGCCCTGTAGGCAGATTGACCTGGTGCAAGCCTAGTGCAAGCCTAGATAACCTTGTGCAAGCCTAGATAAGTCCACCAGGGTCTTCTCTTCTGTTATTAATTGTATCAAGCCATCGGGCGTCTTGTCTTCCGCTTTGCCTTGTTCCTTCTATTCGTTCAGCCAAAATTTCCTTCTCTAGTGATTGCTCTCTTGAATTGATGTGTCCAAAATAGGCAAGTCATAGCTTGGTTATCTTTGCTTCCAGTGACATGTCTGCCTTGAGTTGTTTGTTTTTCTTGCCATCCATGGTATTGATAACATCCTTCTCCAGCACCACATTAATAAGGTATTGCTTCTTCTTCTGTCTTGTTCCATTATTGGCCAGCTTTTGCATCCATATGATACTACAGAAAAGACCAGACTATGTACGAGTTGTGTCTTCATTGTCAGTGAAATATTCCTTGATTTGAAGATCTTTTCCAATGACTTCATTGTACAGTAGATTTTTCCCATAGCTTCTCCGAATTCCGGTATTGTCGATACATCTTGAGTGATCATTGATCCAAATAAGATGAAGTCCTTTACAACTTTTAGTTCATCACCCTCCATCTCAAATGTTTCCTGGTCATACCTGGCAGTAGCCAATAGCTTTGTCTTCTTTGTGTTGAGTAGCAGTCCCATTTTTGAGCCTTCCATTTTGACCCTCAGTAATAAGTCCTTCATTCCATTCAGGTTGTAGATGCGTATTTAAGATTGTTGATGATTCGACAGGCAATTTTGATTCCTTTTTCTTTTTTGGAAAGTCCAGCCTTCCTGAAAATAGCTTCTGCATGTTAAGAAATAGTGACAGTATGAAGTAACAAAATCGCACACTCCTTGGGTTTCTGTGCTTGCTAGTTTTATTCAAGTGAAAAGCGGTACAGAGAAGCAACATACAAGTGGGCAACGTTTCGACCAAACTCCTGGTCTTTTTCCAGCCCGTTGCTTTCGTCTCTGTAGTATGGTGTAGTCCTAGTGGGAAGTTAGTCAAATGCCTGCCAGGCAGCTGATTGTCTCAACCTTGCATATATTTCAATGTGTTCCACGGTTGCACGGACTGGTGATGTATGTCACCTTATATCGTCCTGTTTCCTTGTTTGCGGCGTCCAAGGAAACAGGACGATATAAGGTGACATACATCACCAGTCCATGCAACCTGGAACACATTGAAATATATGCAAGATTGAGACAATCAGCTGCCTGGCAGGCATTTGACTAACTTCCCACTAGGACTACACCATACTACAGAGACAGAAAGCAACGGGCTTGAAAAAGAACAGGAGTTTGGTCGAAACGTTGCCCACTTGTATGTTGCTTCTCTGTACCGCCTTTTCACTTGAATAAAACTAGCAAGCACAGAAACCCAAGGAGTGTGCGATTTTGTTACTTTATACTATTGACTGTGGATCCCAGAATCCTGTCTTTCTGCACCTCCGCTGTGAAATAAGTCTGTGTGCACTGCCATTTTTACATTTAAAAAGAAATAGTGACAGTTTGCAGCCTTGTCTGGTGCTCTCGCTCTACTTTGAACCATACCTTATGTTCTGTTTTGGAATGGTTTGCATTCTCTGATTGCAACTTGCAACTGTTTGCATCTTGATTGGAGACCCTTTACGGTTCCTGATGAAGCTGAGTAGATGTTTTTGGCACACTCTTAACTTTCATTGTAATCCAATCAGAGGCTTTGCTGTAGATGATGAAGCATATTATATTAAAATATTTATATATTTACACATATATGTATTTATACATTTATAAATATAATCTAATTTATATGTTTATAATTATATAAGATATACTTTTTTCTAATAAAGTACATGTACATGGGATGTAAAGGCATTCAAACATCACTTTTTATACTGCAATTTACTTTCCTTTATTTTGCCCCTATCTACATAATGGGGAAAAAGTGAATGGAAAAGAGTTGGAGGAAAATCGACAGCTGTCAGCTATAGAGACAAAATTTTGCACAGTCACACGTCTGGACCCCGGGAGCGTCATAGGCTATGTTGTGAGGCGAAATTTTAACCCCGCGCATTCCAATTCACCAAACAATGTTGCCCCTATCTACATAATAGGGAAAAAGTGACAGTTACCAGTTGACAGTTGTGAATAAGAGGGCTTAATGATAGCGCCAAAGACAGCACATACCAGCATATAGTCACTAAGGTGGGGCCCTGACATGGATTATCACCACGCAAGGGGACATGTATACACACCACACGCACACAAAGAGTAACAGCAAGTGTATAGTCTCTAAGGTGCAGCCCCAACATTGAATACTCACCCAAACAAACACACACCACAAAGAGACACACACAACACAGAGACACACACACCCCCACGGGGACACACAACACCCTATAGCGACACATGCACTCACCCCACAGACACACACACACCACCACAAAGAGACACACACAACACAGACACACACACCACACAGACCCCCCCTACAGGGACACACACACATAGCCACCCTATATGGACACATGCACTCACCCCACAGGGACACACACACCACAAAGAGACACACAAACACCACACAGACCCCCCCACAGGGACACACACACATACACACCCTATAGGAACACATGCACTCACCCCACAGGGACACACACACCACAAAGAGACACACAAAACAGAGACACACACTACACAGACCCCCCCACAGGACGCACACACATACACACCCAATAGGGACACATGCACTCACCCCACAGGGACACCCACATACACACACCCCAGGGACACACATACCACACAGACAGACACCAGATGTGCACAAATCACCTGACATACCTCGCCTCATACGTGTGCTATCTTTAATTTCCAAACATAAACATCTGATTAAAAACAGCCAATGTGCAACACATGTGCCATATATGGGAATTAAGGCAGATGTCAGTCACATGAGCTGTCTATTATGTGTATGTGTGAGGTAACATATACTGCCCGGCCAGGGGGAGGGATTACTGTTGGCTGGAGATTTATTAGGCTGCCTATAGCAATCATTCACAGCTCAGCTTCTATTTTCTACAGGTCATTAATATGACATATTCAAATTCTATTTTGTTATAGCTAACATCAGTTATGTATTAACCCGGGCGTAGCCGGGTACTACAGCTAGTATATTAATATAGTTAAACTGGTTATATATTCATGTCAGGTGCCGCCAGAAGATAAAAGAAAAAAACTGCTAAATCCATAGACTGGATGAGTTTTTGACCTGGGAAAGATGAGGTCAGGGCCAGCAATCTTAAAAGATCAAGCAATTTCAAGACAAAGACTCATCGAATCAATATCTAGAGCAATCGTGCAAAGCAGATGTCAGGGCAGACTGCAATCACAGCAATCAGCCAAGGTCAGAGGGTAGGACCAGTAGACAGGCAAAGTCAGAAGATGCAATTCTGCCACAAGTAGCTCTCAGCTATCTCCTTGGTAAAATGTCCAAGTCAAGCGGGAACATGTTAGACAATTACAGAAGTGTCTAATATCTGTGAAATAAAGACCTTCTAAATGCAAAGGGATAAGAGAGGGGGACAAGACTGGAGTTTTATATATAGGCTACGGCTTCCTGTTTTGTATCCTATTCCTAGGGACACTTTAGTAGAGATCAGCGGATGTTTTGCTGTTCAACCATACTTTAGATAAAGTTCTGCTTTTGGGCCCGAACTTGACCCAAATCTCATTGGAAGTCACTGACTGGGCAATTTGGCTTTCTGACCCCATACAGCCAACCATAAACAGAGCACTTCCAGGGGTGGGAAGGTGCTGGTTTGTAATTTGTTTATTTTTTTGTACACAATACATGTGATAGCGCTGATTTTACCCCCATTGCGAGCCATTCAAATACTGCAAGTGACTCGCACTGGGCCAAGCCCCCAGTGTACCCGAGCACAGCGATGCTCACCCTAGTGCTTTGCGTATGTACAGCACCTGAACCCCAAACTCAAACACTGATTTATTTGTAAAGTCTGTGCTCGGTATGAACACCAAACTGTAAGGTTTGGGTCCGCTCATCTCATCTACAAGTCTTTATAAACATTAATTTTAAGAGGTGTCACTCCAATTATTGCTGTTTTAACCCTTTAAAATGGTTATTCAGGTCTTTGCTTATTTTTATTATGGGGCTTAGAACTTGCTGTAAGGTAGTTGTTAACTAACTGCCTGTTCTTTCTGACGCTGATTTTAAATCACAGAAAACTCCTGCTGGCATTTTGCTGCTTCATGAGACTTCACATCAACAGAGCAGCTCTTCCTCTTCCTCCGATCTGTTGGGTCATCACTGTGTAGCAGGGAGCCAGCTGTCAATCAGCATGACATCAGCATGACAAGTAAGATCACCAGAAACAACAGAACAGGAGCAATTAAGTAAATTAAAAAGCAAAAGTTAGGCAAAGTCCTGCAAAACCCCATTGTACATACGGTATTAAGTGGCTCACTCCCAACATCAGCCCCTCGGCAAAGCAATCTTGGGGATCCAATGTGTTGCATGGCAGACAGGGGCCTAATGGAATTACTTGTTAAACTGACAGTCATCTTATCTAGAATAAACAAAGTCAATGCATTCATCAGGTTTGTATGATTTGCTTGCCTGATTTTAAAAAAGATGTTATAGCCGAGAATGAATGAACAGCAAGGAAGCCATCAGAATGTCTTGTTATCAATTGTCCTGCTGCAATGTGACCTAGCATTATGTGATCCTTGTAATCTAATGAAGCGCGGCCTATTCTATTTATCTCAAACAATTGATGTGGATTTATTACAACATCACCAACAAATGACTTTGTGTTCATTCATGTCTTTCTGATCGATGACCTGACAGCCTGGTTAGGAAGCATACGAAGTGATACATTCTGCTTGTGTTAGACAAGGTATAAGGTACCTTTCATACATATCTTTTTAACAAATCATTTAAACTCAGTCTGTCACCGGCAAAATGGCAATTAAGGCTGGCTTCACGCCATGGTGCAGTCCGGTCCGGGGCTGTCAGGCATGAACCTGACAGCCCCGGACCGGATCAGCACACAGAACCGGAGGGCCAAATGTGCCCTCCGGTCCTGTGTGCAAACCGGACGCAGCTGCAGCTGCTAATTATTCAGAACAGCTGCTCGCAGGGAGCTAGCCGCGGTCCTGAAATCACAGCGGTGTGCAGCTGCCGATGTCCAGTTCCTGGATCGTCCCGGACAGGGGCAATCCGGCCCCATAGGCTCCCATGTCAGGGAGTGGTGGATTGCCCCGGATCCGGGATACGGGTTTTTGGGGTGATTTTTCTCCCCGGACACAAAAAAGTTGCAAGTAACGTTTTGTGTCCAGTGAGAATAATCCGAATTCTCCCTGATTCATCCGGAGAGATGGAAACCGGATGGCAGCTCTCTGCCACATCCGGCCACATAGGCTACTATGGGGCTAAAAACCGGTTTGGGGCTGTCTGTTTTACACCAGACAGCCCCTGACCGGACTGCGCTGTGGTGTGAATCCAGCTAGTGATGGGCGAATCCTAAATTACTCGGAATCGCTTGACTCTAGCGAGTCCGAGCCCAGGACTCGCTACTCGTTGCGAGTCTAGCGAGTCCAATGTTAATGAATGGGGAAGCGAGTAATAGCGAGTAGTGTGAGATTTACAACTCGCAGATGTGTCTCGGAAGCTTCAGCCTGAAGCAATCCTAGTTTTGTCATTTATTTGCATTGCTCGTTTACTTTGTAAGTAATCGCTGACTCGCACAGATAAGAGTCCTGTCTCCTCTGTGCTGGCTGCCAGCTCCAGGGTCCTAGAGCCTGCCTGCTGCCTGATGTAGCAGAGCTGAGATTGTTCTCAGTCTGCTCATTCTCTGTGTACAGACATGAATGTCTGTGCACAGAGATGATGTAGCAGAGCTGAGATTGTTCTCAGTCTGCTCATTCCCTGTGTACAGACATGAATGTCTGTGCACAGAGATGATGTAGCAGAGCTGAGATTGTTCTCAGTCTGCTCATTCCCTGTGCATAGAGATCTATATCTATACACAGGGGATGTAGCAGAGAAGACATCGCGTTTTGGACTGCGTCGGAGGGAAGAGGATTTTTTTAATTAAAGATGGAGTCCCTAATGGCTTTTTTTTTTATTTCTAATAAAAAATTTTCTTTGTGTTGTGTTTTTTTAAAACAATTTAATAGAAATTCATGGCGGTCATGTCTAATATTGGCGTGACCACCATAAATTTCGGGCTTAGGGCCAGCTGATAATACAAAGCTGGCCCTAACCTCTTTATTACCCAGCGTGCCACCGCTACCAGGGCCGCTGGAAGAGCGGGGTTCAGCGTCAGAGGATGGCGCTTCAATGAACGCGCCATCTTCTGGGGCGGCTGCGGGCTGCAATTTGCAGCGGGGGGTGCCCAGAAAGCTTGGGCATCCCTGCGCTGCGGATTCCAGCCCCAGCTGCTTAGCTGTACCTGGCTAGACATAGAAATTGCGCGGAGCCCCACGCATTTTTTTTAAATTATTTCATGAAATTCTGAGATTCTGACTCTGAGACTCTGACTCTGAAATTCATTAAATAATTTAAAAAAAATGCGTGGGGCTCCGCGCAATTTCTATGTCTAGCCAGGTACAGCTAAGCAGCTGAGGGCTGGAATCAGCAGCGCAGGGATGCCCAAGCTTTCTGGGCACCCCCCGCTGCAAATTGCAGCCCGCAGCCGCCCCAGAAGATGGCGCGTTCATTGAAGCGCCATCCTCTGGCGCTGAACCCCGCTCTTCCAGCGGCCCTGGTGGCGGTAGCACGCTGGGTAATAAAGGGGTTAATACCAGCTTTGTTATACAAGCTGGTATTAAGCCCGAGATTCTTAATGTCAGGCCACGTTTGACCCAGCCACTAAGAATCTCCAATAAAGGGTTAAAAAAACACAGAGAAAATTTTTTATTTGAAATAAAAAAAAAAGCCATTAGGGACTCCATCTTTAATTAAAAAAATCCTCTTCCGTCCGACGTAGTCCAAAACGCGATGTCCTCTATGCTACATGCACAGGGAATGAGCAGACTGAGAATAATCTCAGCACTGCTACATCATCTCTGTGAGCAGGCAGGTTCTAGGACCCTGGAGCTGCACAGAGAAGACAGCTGGACTCGGCTCGCAAAGAAACAGCAGTTACTTTGCGAGTCTCCCTGCTATCACTGGCACAGTAGCCAGTGATGACTCGCACGAGTCCAATGCAAACAATGGCAATCCTAGTTTTGTCAGCGTTTCTGACAAAACTAGGATTGATATTGATTTGCATTGGACTCGTGCGAGTCATCACTGGGAAACTCGCCGAGTACCGAGTCCTGCGAGTCCCTTACTACTCGCCGAGTAACGAGTCCTAGCGAGTAGATTCGCCCATCCCTAAATCCAGCCTAAGCTGCCTAAACACTTATATAGGGCACCTAGCCCCTATTTAAATAATGCAAGGCAATTGTAACTTAATGTTTAAAACAATACTTTTATTTAATATTCAAATGAGTACACTTTGGTGCACCCTTGGTGTTGCCTATGCCTTGGTGCACCATTATGCCCTCCTATTTGCATAATAAATCCTTTACCTTACATTGATAGCTTTTGCTCTGGTCATTAGAGGCAAGGCAATGTCTCCTGACTACGGTTGTGCAGTTAAACTAGATAATTGTGGCTGCATGTATACAATGCCTCATCCAAGGAGTCAGATATCAGAGTGACGTCTTCTCCGCCGTCCTGCACTCCTCACTCCCTAACGGAGCTCTCCACTCACTAACTCTTCTCACTGTTCTGTTCTCACTGTTCCTCCCACCCACACACTTTTCTACCCCCCCAAGGTCCTCCCATGGGACTGGGTCCTCTCTGCAGCGGGTCCACCCACGGTCCCCTACTCTAGGGTGTGTGTGAATGAGTGTTGTGAGGGTCCCGTATGCGACATCCCAATTCCCTAGTCACAGGGATACTACAGACTCTTATATGGGTGCAGTACCCCTAAGTGGCGTCCCGACCAGTGGGATGCCACAAGAGCGCACCCACAGCCACTGTGCATGCGCCAACACTGACACTATGAGAGTGCTGCCACGATAATCAAGTGTCAGTGTGCACGTACACACAGGAGACACAAAGTTCACTCTGGGCATCAGGGTCAAGTCAATCAATGAAAAATACTGGTTTTATTATGCAAAAAGGAGGGCATGGCAGAGCACCAAGGCATAGGACACTCCAAGGCTGAACTAAAGAGCCCCCTCATGTGTGTATCAAATGAAAGTTGATTTTCAATTAAATATTAGGTTAAGTTATACTTTCCAAGTATGAATTGTATAGGGCCCCATATGCATGTTTAGGCAGCTTAATTGCCATTTTGGGGTGACATATTTCTTTTAAGTATTGCCTATCATTTTATTATACAGGTTATATATAGGTTGCCCTACTATTGTGCGCATGACACTTGTATTATACATTTCTGGACTTTTCACTTGGTATTGCAAAGCTGGGACAATTATGAAAATATGAAATGTTGAAAGTTAGCTATAGTACATTTATGTTAGAATCAGCAACACAGTATATTTAAAATAGAACTTTTAATAAACTTATTAAAGATTCCCTACTTAGAGACACATAAAAATCATATACAAATAAACTCATAGACACTGGGTATGTGTCAAAGTCCTCTCATCTTAAAGGGAACCTGTCAGGTCATTTTTTCCCCCAATCCTATCACTACCTGTCCCTGGAACTTTCATCCCTAAGCATCTCTGTCTGAGCTAAGTGCTTACTGTAATTGCTAAGAAAAATAGTTTTATTACTCACATGTCCCTTTGTTACTAAGCAGGGTGTGGTCAAGTGTGCAGACACTGTGGGTGTTTTCTCCAGCTCCATGCTCCCCCTCTCCCCGTATATCGTGCCCCAGTGGGTGTGATAACCTAATTTAAATGTGCGAACCCGGCACATTTCTGTTATGATGCCGCGGCGCGTCATTTCCGGTCTTGCGCATTGTGCTCCAGAGTGTGCACTGTGCATGCTTTGTGTGGAGTTTTATGTTTAGCATCTATCGCACACTAAAAAATGCTTTTTTTTTTACAAAAAAAGTTTTTGCATCTCTATATTTTGAGAGCCATAATTTTTCTATATTTCTGCCAACAGAGTCACATTACGGCTTTTTTTTTGCAGGATGCGCTCTGACGTTTTTATTGGCACCATGTTTGGGCACATCACATTTTTGATCACTTTCTATTCAGATTTTTAGCAGGCAGAATGAACAAAATACAGCAATTCAGGAATTGTTGATTGTTTTTTATGCCGCTCCGTATGTAATAAAAGTGATAAGACAACTTTATTCTGTGGGCCGGTATGATTACAGTGATAACAGATTTATATTGTTTTTTATGTTTTACTGGTTTTGCACAATAAACATAATTATATAGAAAAAAGAATTGTTTTTTGCCTCACTACATTGTGAGAGCTATAGCTTGTTTCCGCTGGCGGGGCTGTATGGTGGTTTGCTTTTTGCAGGACAAGATGTCGTTTTAATTGATACCTTTTTTATTTACATGAAACTTTTAATTGCATTTTAGTCCACTTTTTTTCGGGAGTATAATGAAAAGGCATCATTTTTTGCCACGCTTCATTGTTATTTTTTCGATGATGTTCAAATGATGACAGTTTTATAGATTGGGTTCTTCCACAAGTGGCGATATGAAATGTGTACTTTTTTATATCTTAAAAAAGGCAAAAATGCCAGTGGCAATGGTTCATCCAAATGTCACCAACGAATAATTATATTAACAGCAAAATGACTAAAACATACCGTAGCTTTTATTAAATATTCCTTAAAAAGCTGCAAATGAGCACAGAGTGCTGTAGCTCCAAATACATGTAAAGCCGTTCAGAACAACCAAGAAAAGGTCCAGATTATATTCTCTGATTCAGCGGTTTGCTGTATTGCAAATATGTATGCTGGGACTTGTAGTTCAGCAAGAATAGGTAATGCATTTATGCTAGGACTTCCTCAGGATGAGCTAATGCATTTCAAAGTGCAGGGTTCACAGATGAGTCAAAAGAAAGGGGTGTGTTCTGGCCAAACTAAATGCCCCATCACACATAGCGATACCGATAACGAAAGGCCGAGATCACTGGTATGTAATGATCAACGATCTCACAGCAGGGGCCAGATTGTTGGTACGTGTCACACATAACGACATAGCTGGATCGTTGTTACATCACAAAATCTGTGATGTTACAACGATATCGTTAACGATCTCGTTATGTGTGACAGGGGCTTACTGCCTCACACACCTGGGTGGATCAAGGGATATAATCTCTGTGCTAATGGGATTACATGTTTGTGCCTTTGGGAAAGCAGGAGCTTCCCTGAAGGACGTATAGCCAGGAGGAAAGATCTCATGCTTAGGAAACCATGTTTTTGGAAGACATGAGGTTTAGGGACCATGGAACCTCTCTTCTCTTACTTGGGACCAGCTGGTCCCCTGGAAGTCATGAAGTCCAGAGATAGTGTGCAGAGACTGGCATGGCTCTCTCTCTGGCTGTGCTTGGACAAGATCCTGGAAGACACAGATCGGGTCTCACTCTCCTCCATTGTCCTGGAATGCACCTGAGATGGTATGTGTGGAAGTGTCCGACGTCCTGAAAGGTGAGGAGACCACAGGAGCTGGAAGGTAATGTATGTCAAAGGACTATGCACATAATAATAATATTTATTCATTTATATAGCGTTATTAATTCTGTAGCATTTTACATACATTTGCAACACTGTCCCTTTGAGGCTTGCAATCTAAATATCCTATCAGTATGTCTTTTAAAAATGTGGGAGAAACCAGAGTGCCCAGAGGAAACCCACACAAACACGAGGAGAACATACAAACTCCTTGCAGATGTTGTCCTTGGTGGGAATTGAACCCAAGACATCAGCGCTGCAAGTATGCAGTGCTAACCACTGAGTCACCGTGCAATGCCCGGAAGGTGTATCCACTATTGGGACTAATTTTTCATTGATGTACATGTAGCGCCTTGCTCACGCAGGTAGCCACAGCCATCCCTACTGCACTGCTGGGTTTCCACAGCAGGTACCTACTACATGCAACACCTTTCACCCCGGCACAGTAGGGGGAGCTAGACTCACCGACTTTAGGTGAGATCCCCTATAAATACTGCTGCTGGGGAGGAGTTAGGTAGAGTGTGCAGACACTAGGAGAGCTGCGAAGACATCCTGGTGATCGGTGCCGCGGTTAGGCCCGAACCAGTGACCCGAAGTGGCCCTTCTGCCATTGAGCCAAGCCTAGGAGTGGGGACAAATGGCACGGAGCTTAGCCAAGGGAGTAGAAGAACTAGTGGAAGCTTATCCAAGAGGTACCAGACTTCGGGGATCCACACCTGCAGGAACACTTTAAGACTGCAGAAAACCCCGGCACCGTGGAGACTCCAGTCACCTGGTCCCCTGTGTACCCAGCAAGAGGGAGCCAGATACTGTAGTGTGGAATCACATAGCAGTGATCAGAGAGGGTAACCCGTGGACCGCGCAGGAGGTGAGAGAATAAGGACCAGAGAAAGTGAGGTAATAATAGTACTGCCAGTGCCACCAGCGTAGTGGACACAGTCGCCCCGATCATGCCGATTTCACTCTTATACATTCCGGGGGCTAAATGGTTGCCCCAGTATGATGGTCGCCCTGATATGTTGGATGTTTTTAGAGAAAAATCACTAGTGTCCTTGACATGTATGCGATGACCGGTCAGCTGCTTTGGTACTCGGACAGTTAACTGGGGCAGCAGAGAAAGAGAGAGTCCTCGTCTGCTGCTGAACGGAGATCAGTGGCCACTATATTTGACAATTTTAGAGCTACTTTTGAGGAGTGCAGTGAGGCTGATATACGCATGCACTTTCATCACTGCTAACAGAGGCCAGGAGCTGATATCAGAGCTTAAACCTGGCGCCTAGAGGAAGCATTGCGAGCCCTTAAACATGTCAGCCCTGCCAGTGTACCTGATGAAAATAAGCTCTCGATTGAACAATTCACCCGGGGGCTGCTATCCCCCGAGAACAAGAAGACTGTGCATTGATGGTCACTGAGCAACCCGGAAGCTGACTTTAACACCCTAAAGGACATGGCCATAAAGGGGTTGCGGCCAGTAGAGACCCATGAAGCTGCCATCAAATGGTGGTACAGTGGTGAGGCGCAGGCTACCCTGAAACCAGTACCCATGTCTGCAGCCACGCAAAATGTACAATCTGCCTGACAAGTATGACTCTCTGCATGCTGAGATGAGCGCTGAAATGCGCCAAATGAGCATAAACATAACCAAAGTGATGGAAGCTCTACAGCTGCAGCAGAGCCACCAGCCAGCGCCAAGACCCCAGCCCTGACCTCAACTGCTGATTCAACTTGCTGACAGTCCGGAGGATGTATCCTGGATGAGAGCGAAGGAAGCCACAATGTACTGAGGGAGAACCACTGACCGCTACAGCTCCACTGGGGAGCCCATCTGCTTCCGCTGTAATCGAACCGGCCACATCGCCAGGAGCTGTCCTTTAAACGGACAGACCCTGGGGGCCAGCACCAAACCTCAGGAGTAACTCAACAGGGCCAGGTACAAGACCTTCATCGGAGAGAGGCCGTTCCTGTCAATTGTACTAGATGGCATCCCGACACCTGCTCTGCTGGACACTGGGTCACAGGTGACCACCATCCCTATATCCTTTACAAAAAGTACTTGGCTGATGCAGAACTGAAACAGCCTGCCATAGACTTCACCCTCAATGCATCTAATGGTGAACCGATTACTGTAATGGGGTTGAAGAAGTAGCAATAAAGGTGGGGAGGGGGGAATTGCAAAACTAAGGGGTTCTAGTAGTATCAGAAGCGAGTAATGCAAATGACCCGTGTATAATACTTGGTACAAATGTTGTTAGCAATTGCATGGAAGACGTTTTGTCTTTGCTTCAACAGATTGCAGATACTGCCAAACCTAGTCAGAGGAAAGTCCTTCAGCATGAAATAAGAACCCTCCTGCACCATCAACAGGTAACAATTACAGGTGGCGAAATTGGTACTGCACGGGTGACAGACCCGTTTGCTACTGATGATTTGGTGTCGAGCAGCTATAGGTCTGAGAGGACAGGACTACCAGGCATTAGTGGAGCCCATCAGCACAGAGCACAGACCTACACTCTTGACAACCAGGGGGGTGGTTGATGTACACTATGGCAGAGTACCAGTTCGCATCATAAACTGTAGCAGTGAAGAGGTTACGTTACCCCATACCAAAGGGGCAAAGCTTGATAATACAATGATAATACAACGGGGTCACTGGAGGACTGGTGCCAGCAGCTCCATGTCAGAACTGACACCACTCCTGTGTATGGAAAGCAAGGTGTTTACCGGGTAGTTAAAGAGTTTAAACAAGTCTTTAGTAAGCATTCACTTGACTTTGGTAGAATAAAAGGGGTGCAACATCATATCCCCACAGGTACACATCCACCAATTAGGGATGAGCGAGTACCGTAATATTCGTACTCGCTATACTCGCAACGAATAGGTACCGGTACTCAGAACTCGTTGTGAGTATAGCAAGTACGAATACTTTCGCAGTGTATCTATAAATAGCCTAAAAGTGATTAAAAGTTGTTAAAAATAATAAAACTACATACTCACCTGTCTGACGCCTGCACCAGGACCGGCAAAGAAGACATCCGATCCCTGGACAAGGACCTGTGACTACCAGCCAATCAGATGGCGACACATCACAACCACGTGATCGCTAGTGGCCACCTAATTCGCCAGATTGCAAGTTCCTAGGTGCACTGTCAGGACCTTGCAATCTGGCAAATCAGGTGGCCGCTAGCGATCACGTGGTTGTAACGTGTCGCCATCTGATTGGCCAGATCGCTACCGGCCATCTGATTGGCTGGTAGTCACAGGTCCTTGTCCGGTGATCGGATGTCTTTTTTGCCGGTCCCGGTGCAGACGTCGGACAGGTGAGTATGTAATTTTATTATTTTTAACAACTTTTAATCACTTTTAGAGTACTTTCGCAGTGTATCTATAGATACACTGTGAAAGTATTAGGACTACTACTCGCTACTTCCGAGTACACATAAGATACTCGGAGAGTAGCGAATAGCTGAATACTGCTACTATTCCGCGAGTTCCGAATAGTAGAGAGTATACTCGCAAATCCCTACCACCAATCAAAGAGCGGTACAGGCCTATTCCACCTGCACATTATCAGAAAGCCAAGGAAATGTGTTTATTGAAAATGTGGACTTTTGAAAGACTTTTCCCTTTTCTTACCCGGAGTGTACAGAGACTTTACTGTATAGACTCTTTTGAACTCAACCCATCCTTTTGAACTTTTCCCCGGATTGCATTTAAAAGGACTATGGTCACAGGACTGGTGTGACAACAAACTTCTCTTTTTCAAAGCCTCCAGTGAATGGACTAGCACCGTATGGACTTACCTGTTTTCATTTTTCCCATCTTTTTCAGTGGTTTTTGTAAATTTTTATATTTTGATACTCTGTAAATAGGTTACCTGTTATTATTGTTGATTATTGTTATTCCTTTTGTTTGAAAACAAAAATGCTCAGTCCAGGAGTGCTGATGTTAACTAGGGGGCAATGTGGCGCCCTGCTCACGCAGGTAGCCACAGCCTTCTCTACTGCACAGCTGGGTTTCCACAGCAGGTACCTACTACATGCAAAACCTTCCACCTCGGCACAGTAGGGGGAGCTAGACTCACCGACTTTAGGTGAGATCCCCTATATATACTGCTGCTGGGAAAGGATTTAGGTAGTGCAGACGCTAGGAGAGCTGCGAAGACGTCCTGGTGATCGGTGCCGATGTTAGGCCCGAACCAGTGCCATTGAGCCAAGCCTAGGAGTGGGGACAGAAGGCATGGAGCTTAGCCAAGGGAGTAGAGGAACTAGTGGAAGTTTACGCAAGACGTACCGGACTTCGGGGATCCGCACCTGCAGGAACACTTTAGGACTGCAGAAAACCCCTGCACCGTGGAGACTTCAGTCACCTGGTTCCCCTGCCTACCCAGCAAGAGGGAGCCAGACACCATAGTGTGGAATCACATAGCAGTGATCAGAGAGGGTAACCTGTGGACCGCGCAGGAGGAGAGAAAGCGAGGACCAGAGAAAGTGAGGAGTCCAGTCGTGTTGCATACAGACAGGGCTTCACCGACAGCAGGGAACCTGAGGAGGCCTTATACCCACTTGCTGTGGAGACTCACTGTGCACCTGGTCATCCGACAGTGCTCTGGACATCTTTACCTGTGAATACCATCAGTAAAAGGTAAAAGAAACTTTCTTCAGAGTGTGTGCGTTATTCCTCTCCATCCCAAGCCTCCCTATAGACTGCCTTACTGCTTCTTACCCTGGCCTCAAGTCCCATTTCATGCTGACCTTTTGTCTACACTGCCCCGGAGGACCAGCTCCACCTGTAGGGAGCTTTGCCATTCCTGCTGCAGTCCCATCGCCCTCCGGAGGACTGTGGTGGCGCTGGTGACCCATCACCAGGTACTACAGGTGGCGTCACGTGACAATATCTCTTTTCCGTGTACATAATCCCTCTATTGAAGTGTCACCCAGGCCACGGGCTCAGGCACCGCCACCCGTGACATCCCCGCGAACCCCTCCGATCCTGATACCCGAGTACCCCAGGGCCTGGGGCTCGACATACATATTATGGACTTTTTATGTTATGTGGTTTATGATGTAATAAACCAATGGAGTTATTTTTTTTTTTACAGATACACATGCTTGTCTGCCTCAATTCCACTACCATTTGAGTGTCCCCCAATATGTTCAGTGAGCAAATCAATACAATTCCAACACAGAAGTATCTAAATACTGTGGCCCAAACAATTAATTCATGACTTAGGAACAGTCACTAGGAGAACAAGGAAAAAAATAATCAAAAGTAACACAATATAAAAAAGTCAATTTGTGTTTACAAATCAGCAATAGAAGACTATGACACCCCTTATTGTCACAAAAACACAAATAAACAAACAAAAAACACAAAAAGAATTAAATAATAATTGTGATCATGACAGTGGTCATTGTTCATATAGTGAGGATCATAAATAAATAATTGATATGAAGAGAACGATTTCACCAATCACGTCACGGGAGCCAGGGTGTATGGACATCATATGACACGCCCACTCGAGGGCAATGTGGATACTCAGAACTGGGCTGGTTGTTATGGTCCTTTTACATTCGGGGGATGTCATGGTGGCTACCCTGATCCGTGGCGCTGGCGGTATCTTTTTAATAAAGGGGATGCTGGGCTTTGATGATGGGTGACTTGGGAATGAGTGGTCGCCACTGCTGCAGAACCTCTGGGGGACGATGACTGGCAGCTTGAATGGTTTCGCTCCCTGCAGACGGTGCAGGGTCCCCAGGGAAGTGAGTAGGAAGTCAGTCCATTCTGAGCCGATGTTCATTAAGTCATCAGCACCTCGGTATCACAGGCGGCCTCTGCAGCCGGTGGTCACCGCAAAGAAAAGTCTCACACACTTCAATCAGAGTTTTGTACCTTTTACTTCAACCAAGCCGCTGGGTGCTTCCCTCTGCCAACCTCCGGTCTGACTGTTTCTCAAGAACAAGGACAGTGTCGTCGAGACCCCTAGATGTTCCTTTCTCTCTCTCGGTGTTTCTTTCTGTCTCGGTGGTATTTTCAGTGCCTCTATCTCGCCTTGCCTCTCTCTTGTCAGCGCTTCTGTGCAAAGAGCTCGGTTACTGACAGCCACAGGCATTGATTGGCACCGCTTCCTGGTGCTGTGCCTTAGTACGGCTGCCTTCTCCGATGTATGCTAGGTTTTTGAGCCACAGTTCCCTTTAAGATCTCACGGCCTCCAGTTTCAACGGTTCGGGCCTACGGCATCCGTGCTGTGTTCAGAGCTTATCCACTGTTTTGTACACCAGCCCGTCTGTTCCTCTGCCACATATAAGCATACGGGTGATCTTAGCCTTTTTCCGCACCCCAAGGGCTCCTTCTCTTGTCTACATCCTTCTGTCTTTCCCTCCAAGGGCGAGTGTGACCGTTCTCCAGCCCACAAGAGCTAACACTTCCACCCACTATTGATTTTCACACTGACTTCCTACTCCTTTGCTCTCCTCCCCTTGACTCTCCCTATGATTTTACTCATGTCCACCTCTCTGAGACTGGGCCCACCCTCCTGGGTCCGCCCACCGTCCCTGCCCGGTGTCCTACGTGTGTTTTGCGGTGTTGGGTCTCAACTTCACCATCCCAATTCAGAGAATAGGAGCACCACTCTCCCTCTAATGGAGAAGTGCAGTACTCCTGATGGGGGCCAGACCAGTGGGGTACCACACATATACAGGATTAAGACCCACCAGATCTGTCTTGATATATGAACTTATGAAGTCCCTTCATGAATAAAAGTCCTACAAAGCCCCAGTTTCTCCTGCCCTGATAAGGGTAGTCCCCACTTAGCCCTGTTGGATAAATCCCTACTTTCCCTCACTCTCCTGAAGTGCTTCCTGAAGCAGTTTTGAAGAGTTTTTCAAGAGTTTTTTCAAAGTTTCTTTCCTAAAGTGTTTGTAGCTTTTGATTGGACAGTGGCTAGCTTGTAAAGTTTTTCTCATAAGGAGCCGCTTTAGAAATCCCATCCACCATCATTTCTCCAGTCAAACACTTTTTGACAGCCTGCAGTATAAAAGACATTCAAAAACCTGAACATATGAAGAGCGTGTCATTTTTACATAGAATTGGAAGATATTAAGGTAATCGGCTTAAGGCCAGAAACACACTATGCGAGATGCATGTGAGATACTCGCAAGAGTCTTACATGACTCATCCAGAACAGCCCCTGCTCTATAGACATATAAGCAGCTGACGCACTCCTGTCTTTAGAGATGGCGGCCTTGCTGGGTAAATCATGCGAGTATCTCACATGCACCTCGCATTGTGTGTCTCCGACCAAACACCGCCATTACAGCCATGTGTTTACTTTACATTACAAAATCATGCTGACAGATTCTCCTTAAATATGGACTCCAGTCCTCAATGTATAGCCAAGCACAGAATTATGGGCAATCTGTGGCAACCCATAGAGCAGTGTTTCTCAAGACCAACACGTCCTGAAAACACGACGTGTTGGTGGGTCCTGAGGACTGGAGTTAAGAAACACTGCCATAGAGAGTGATAATAAGCGTGCCCAAATGCAGCACCATTTAGGTGGAGTTCGGCAGAGTCCTTTTCTGAAAATCATTGTACATGAGTCTATGTACAGATGGTAACTTGGCATGAATATTTTTTTCAAATACCGCTGTTATCCTGAATCTTTTATTTCATGCCTCTGTCTCTTTTTTTTCTGAGATCTGAGGTCCTCAAGAAAACGTCCATAGAGTTGAGTATCTGCCCCCTTGACTATCAAGACTAGAATTATGTACAGAGAAGAGGTGGCGATAACACAGAAATGCAGGGGAGAAGGAAGAAAAGAACAATGCCAGATTCAGGAGAACAGCAGCATTCCTACCAGCTATATGCTGGAGAAGGATGTTATCAATAACATGGACGGCATAAAGAACAAGCAAATCCATTTTGGAACAAATCAAGCCAGACATGTCACTTGAAGCAAGGATCACCAAGCTATGAGTTGCCTACTTTGGCCACCTCATATTAAGAGAAAAATCACTAGAAAAGGCAATATGGTAGGAGGAATAGAAGGAGCAAGGCAAAGAGGAACACCAGCAACCCAATGGCTTGATACAGTCAAGATAACGTCGGAGAAGACCCTCATGGACCTATCTAGGCTGCACAAGATCAATCTTCCTACAGAGCATTCATTCATCAAATCGCCATGTCTCGATATTGAGCTTAAGGCCAATAAATAATAATAAAATACATATTATTGACCAGTGATAGGTCATCTTAAAAATAAAACTCAGAGCAAATGGAGTTTGGCCTCGTTCAGATCCTGATGGTGTCACTGACAACCAATTATTTAAAATTCAAGCCTTGTCCACTAATACATCCCGAAATTTATGGCAGAATCCTACATTACTCGTTGCCATTGTCCTGCTCACCCATAGAGCAATATTTTTAATGAGAGTCATGTCTCTAGATCAGCCTGGAGGCACCAAACTTCCCAGAAACCTATTAATAATGTATCTAAAAATTGTATTAAGATTAGAATTAAAAATGAATATTAACTTTTCACAATCGACACATCATTGTCTGGTAAAGGTCACTGGCATAGGCTGGTGTTGTATAGATGTGATATATGGATTATACAGTGATGAATTATGAATGATTAATTACAATAATTCATACTGACTCTGGATAGTTATTCATAAGACTAATAACTAATCTCACCCCACTAATAATATACTGTTAATGATGTTTGGTTAGGGAGCCTGTCGCTTGGCTGTTATCCCCCTGGATTTTTTAGAGGAAGGGGCTATTGACTCACTCCAGTGGGGGTCGTGGGGTACTCGGAACCGGGCCTCTCTCGATGTCCTCAGACGTCTGGGGGGCTGGCACGGTGGTGTGACCCGGTCCGTAGACTCCTATCGGGTGATCGGTAATAAGAGGATTGGAAAGGGGTAAGATGAAAAGTTTGTTGTGATGCCACCCGTCGAAGGTGGCCGGTAGGGACCGCTGCTGCTATGCGGGACCTCTGGGGATGGTGGAGTTGCAGTTGTGATGGTTTATCTCCCCACGGAAGGAGCAGGTTCTCAGGGCAACCATTAGAGTCTATGGAGGTAGCAAGGTTGGGGGTGCAGGACTTGGCGTGCAAAATAACCGACAGAAACAGAGATTGTAGTCTCCGTTACCTTTACTGAACGGAGTAGTTGGTTTGTCCAGGGTACTGTCCATAAGAGGTGTTAGGGTTCTGGAGCTTGGGAGCAAGTTGAGGTCCTCCACACCTGGCGAGTTCTGAGGCCTCCCTAGTGCGCTACTCTTGGTGGGTCTATGTTGCGACCCTCTCCACTCCTGTATGCTGTCTCTGGCCCGTATGACAGGTGGCTTGCGCCCTTCTCGGGTTACTCTCCGCTGGCTACTTGATCCTGAGCTCTCTGGTGCTGCTATGTATCCTGGGCCTCGTGGTGGGTGAGCGACTTGGAATCTGTCGCCCTCTGGTGTTGGCTGCTGGGCTTAGGGTCCCTCACAACCTCGGACTCCGGTGTTCGCTCCTGCGCTTGGTGCTGGGGCAAGACGGCACTGGCTCCACTCCACAGACCCATTGCTCCACTTTCTCAGACCCTCTCCTATGGGTCTCTCACGCTGGCTAGTCTACGTCCCGGGACGAGCCTTACTCCGCTCCAGTCCACGGGACTATTCACAGTTCTCCTGAGAACTGAACCGCATGACCCAACTGCTAGACCAAAATATATAGGAGGGGACCTCCCCTTAGGTCGGCATTCCGAACTCCCCTTCTGGGCTGGCGTTGGAAAGGTGTTGTGTGCGTGGTTCACCTGATGTGGGTACCTTCCCTTACTTTCAAGCACAGCATGGTCCCCTGGGGAAGACAATGCTATTGTGGCAACCAGACACTGGGGTGTCACATTATCAAATAGACATAATGACAATTATGAGTTCTTATTTGAAGATGGTGACTTTTTTATTGGGGCAATCTGAAAATAGGTTTATAAACTATAGTATATTTGTTGCAATGTTTTTCTTCCACAGACATAAATAAAGCAAATCATTTTTGGAAAGCACTATAGCTTTTCTTTATGTAGCCATAATCTCAATGTGGTACTGCTTGGTGTTGAACGTTTGCTGCCATCACATCATGTCCCCACGCAGCATAAATACTGAGTTTTTCAGCTGTATTCTTTCTGAAAATCTGCTACAATTAACAGTCTAAGCAAAGAGGATGCAATTCCAGTTTTGGAGTTTTGGTGTATTTTTTGTCAATATAGGCTTCTATAGGGAGCCTGAAACAAACACATGTGAAAAGTCCACTTTGCATTTTTAAATGCACTACAAAAAGCATTATCCTACTGAATTGTGAAGTGCTGCTGAATATGTTGGTGTTCTATAAATAAAGGTTATTATTATTATTATTATTATCCTGTGCACTTACTATGAGTTTTTAGGAAGCTTTTGATGCTGCTTTTTTTTTACTGTCTCTAAAATGTAGTGTCTTTTACAGTTTCAGAAAAGAGGATGGATTTATAAACCTCTCATTCCCATTGTTCTTCTTGTGGCAACCCCGGGTCAAAGTGCCACAGTGTCATCACTGCCCCCGGGTGGTGGTGTCACGAGAGAGCAACAAAATGGTCTTCTCATAAGGTAACACATGCACAACACACACACCTCCAGGCCAGAAGGGGGAGACCAAGCCCGGGTTCAGGGTAAGCTTCCCTATAAATTCTGGTCTGGGGATGAGCTAGTGAATGTAGTTCCAGAGAGAACTGTGAAGAGTGCAGTTCCAGAGAGGACTGTGAAGAGGACCTGGGTGTAAAAGTGCTGTGCTAAGCTCATCACAAGGTCGCTAAGTTCCAGGCCTTAGGTTAGGGTCTGAGAAGAGAAGAACACACCTGAGTGGCTGAGCAGCCCCTTGCTCACCCCAGAGGAAAGGCGCAAAGAACGGACACCGGAGTCCAAGACTGTGTAGGGTCTCACGTCCCGGCAGTCAACACCGGAAGGTGGGGATTCCAGATTCCTCAGCCACACCGTACCCACAGACACAGCAACATAGAGAGTTCAGGAGCTGACACCCGGGAACAGGGCAGAAATAAGGGACTCGAGTTGCCTGTCATACCGGTACCTCGCAGGAAGAGACAGGTCCAGCAGCTCAGCTTATGCAGCTGCAGGAGCCAATACACTGAGCGCAGTAAGGGGGCCAAAGACCCAACCGGATGGGAAGAAACCCAGAGTTGCTCTCAAAGACTCTGTGGACAGCTATTGTTAACATCTGCTCCAGTAAAAGCACTAAGAAACTACAAAACAGTGAGTCTGCCTGTTACTTGCGCCCATTGCCCTGCATCCTACATGTTGACTGTATTCACTGCCCCATGGATTGGCTTTACCCGTGGAGAGCCGTTCCATCCCAGCTGCCATCCATCATCCCCGAAGGCCTTGTATATAGCCCCTTCCCTTTTCAGCTGAACCCAGGTGTTGCGTATGGGCTGCCTATGATCATGAGTGCTGCTGCTGTTGTTGAATTGAGCCTTTTTTTTCCTTATTCAGTGTGCGGCTCTTCAGGTGATGTTGCTGCATGTTTGTGTGTGGATTAGGGATGAGCGAGTCTACTCGCTAGGACTCGTTACTCGGCGATTCTTAAGGGACTCGCTGGACTCGGTAATCGGCGAGTCTTTTAGTGAATACTCGCTCAGTAACGAGTCCAATGCAAGTAAATGGCAATCTTAGTTTTGTCAGAGTTTACTTTCTCTCACTCGCTAGACTCGCTAGACTCGCTCTATCACATCGCTATATAACTTGAATCTCCCAAACAGCAGTGAGTCTGAGCGAGTCTACGAGTCCGAATCCTAGCGAGTCTGCGATTCCGAGTCCTGTATTCTCTATTCGGGACTCGCGAATCCAGAATCTTTTATGTTACTAGTCAGCATTGCGTGTTAGGTCAGAAAACTTGTGAAGAAGGACAAGCATATTAGCCAATCATAGTCAGTAATGCCATAGCAGCTTTGGTTGTGTCAGGACTATGATTGGCTGCTGTCCATCGTGATGCCTATGTCATCTATGACAGGCAAGGCAGTATATAAGGCTTGCCCCCGCCATTTTGGGCACATTCCTGAGAAGAGCTGACCTAGTGCAGGGAGACTTGGAGCAGATCTAGGGACAGTTAGGCAGTGTAGGAGTCACATATAACCCAAAAGTTCTTTTCAGAACTAACAGGACGGAGTGTAGGAGTCAAGATTCCTCACACATAACCCAAAAGTTCTTTTCAGAACTACCAGGACGGAGGATTGCTGTACAGGACTGAAGGAAGGGAGATAGGAGCAGCCTTACAGTGAATCCAGCACCATCCTCAGAGCTTAGTTCACCCAGCTTTCCGCAGAGCTGTAATCCTAAGCTTTTTCTTATTTTTGGCACTAGTCTACCAAATAATTTTGGTGCCATTTTTCCACAAAAAATTTCCTGTGCCAGTGCGTTGCTGTACGGTGTCCTGCCTGCAGCTCGCACGGTACTTGTAACATTTTACGCAGCCAGCACCGCAGCCTAATAGTGCCTGGTTCTGCGTACTAAACAATTTTTTCCTGTGCCAGTGCGTTGCTGTACGGTGTCCTGCCTGCAGCTCGCACGGTACTTGTAACATTCCACGCAGCCAGCACCGCAGCCTAATAGTGCCTGGTTCTGCGTACTAAACAATTTTTTCCTGTGCCAGTGCGTTGCTGTACGGTGTCCTGCCTGCAGCTCGCACGGTACTTGTAACATTTTACGCAGCCAGCATTGCAGTCTAACAGTGCCTGGTTCTGCGTACTAAACAATTTTTTCCTGTGCCAGTGCGTTGCTGTACGGTGTCCTGCCTGCAGCTCGCACGGTACTTGTAACATTTTATGCAGCCAGCATTGCAGTCTAACAGTGCCTGGTTCTGCGTACTAAACAATTTTTTCCTGTGCCAGTGCGTTGCTGTACGGTGTCCTGCCTGCAGCTCGCACGGTACTTGTAACATTTTACGCAGCCAGCATTGCAGTCTAACAGTGCCTGGTTCTGCGTACTAAACAATTTTTTCCTGTGCCAGTGCGTTGCTGTACGGTGTCCTGCCTGCAGCTCGCACGGTACTTGTAACATTGCACGCAGCCAGCACCGCAGCCTAATAGTGCCTGGTTCTGCGTACTAAACAATTTTTTCCTGTGCCAGTGCGTTGCTGTACGGTGTCCTGCCTGCAGCTCGCACGGTACTTGTAACATTTTACGCAGCCAGCACCGCAGCCTAATAGTGCCTGGTTCTGCATACTAAACAATTTTTTCCTGTGCCAGTGCGTTGCTGTACGGTGTCCTGCCTGCAGCTCGCACGGTACTTG
Source organism: Allobates femoralis (assembly GCA_033576535.1). NCBI lineage: Eukaryota > Metazoa > Chordata > Amphibia > Anura > Aromobatidae > Allobates > Allobates femoralis. Next base: position 101,017,489 of record JARQOC010000004.1, read on the forward strand.
TAACATTTTACGCAGCCAGCATTGCAGTCTAACAGTGCCTGGTTCTGCGTACTAAACAATTTTTTCCTGTGCCAGTGCGTTGCTGTACGGTGTCCTGCCTGCAGCTCGCACGGTACTTGTAACATTTTACGCAGCCAGCATTGCAGTCTAACAGTGCCTGGTTCTGCGTACTAAACAATTTTTTCCTGTGCCAGTGCGTTGCTGTACGGTGTCCTGCCTGCAGCTCGCACGGTACTTGTAACATTTTACGCAGCCAGCATTGCAGTCTAACAGTGCCTGGTTCTGCGTACTAAACAATTTTTTCCTGTGCTAGTGCGTTGCTGTACGGTGTCCTGCCTGCAGCTCGACCGGTACTTGTAACATTGCACGCAGCCAGCACCGCAGCCTAATATTGCCTGGTTCTGCGTACTAAACAATTTTTTCCTGTGCCAGTGCGTTGCTGTACGGTGTCCTGCCTGCAGCTCGCACGGTACTTGTAACATTTTACGCAGCCAGCACCGCAGCCTAATAGTGCCTGGTTCTGCGTACTAAACAATTTTTTCCTGTGCCAGTGCGTTGCTGTACGGTGTCCTGCCTGCAGCTCGCACGGTACTTGTAACATTTTACGCAGCCAGCACCGCAGCCTAATAGTGCCTGGTTCTGCGTACTAAACAATTTTTTCCTGTGCCAGTGCGTTGCTGTACGATGTCCTGCCTGCAGCTCGCACGGTACCTTCCATCTGTCTTAAAATATCTTAGCCTCTAGTGTGTACCTTTCACGAAATAGTAACTGCTACTTGTTTTACAAGCCCCAGAAAGCCACCAGAAATTATAAAATGTCACCCAAAAAACCAAATCCCAAAAAAAGTGTTGCTAAGGGACAGGGACGAGGTACAGGCATTGGTAGTCGTGGCCAACTATCCACCAGTTCGGGCAGACAGACGAGGATTGATCGATCGTTCCTCCTGTCTAACTTTCCCCGTCAGGAAAGTAAACGAGTATTGAGGCCGGAAGACGAACACCATCTAACGTCTTGGCTGGCAGACAAGACCTCAACAACAGGTTCTTGCAGCACTCAAGGTTCCTTGAGCACTGTGTCTACTGTTGGTACATACCATGCTGGGTCATCTAATCCACAACCTCTTCACAGTTCCTCAGACCAACAGCAGCCCCATGAAAATGTTGACACAGACATGGGTCACTCAGATGACTTATTTGGTACATATAATCCTTTACATGAATCCGGTTTGCCAGACTCCGTAGTAGATGAGATACTTGATGAAGAATTGTCCATTCATGGACAAGTTTTAGAGACACCCCGGCCACATGAACGTGTCTTTCAGCAAAGTCTTAGACCGTCTCAGGAGTTGGAGGATGATGATGATGAGACAGTGACACACTTGTCATCTGGGGAGCAAAATCAATCTTGTTATCGGGAAGATTTAGAAGAGGAAGGGGTTGATGATGAGACAACTGATCCCACGTGGAATGTTGCGATGCAGAGCCAGCAGAGCAGCACGGAGGAGAAAGTGTGTATGTCCCACCAACAAAGGCACCAAGGCCTACTCCTCCCACCAGAACTGAAAGAGTCACCACTGTTGCCCAAAATGTGTCCACTGTGGCTCTAAATTTGTCAACTGTTGGACAAAATGTCTCAAATGTGGGCCTGAGTAATCCCTCAGGGAGTACAGTCAAGCCTAGAGGTCGGTCAGCCACTGTGTGGAAATTTTTTAAAGATGGGCCTTCTCAAGAAAATGTGGTCATCTGTACCATCTGCCATGCAAGGCTAAGCAGAGGCCACGGGAAAGGAAACCAGAGCACCAGCAGTATGCGGAAGCACATGGCTGGTCAGCACCCTATTCAGTGGTCAAAAGTGCAGCCTTCCACAACAGTGTCATCTGACCCAAAGACTGCCACGGTAACTCAGATCCGTCCGTCACAATCAAGTGTTGCTGAAGCTGGTCCAGCTCATATGTACTCATCACAAGCAGCGGTTGCAGAGAGACTGAACACGAGTGCAGACAGTTCTCGGTCAGCAACATCCTTACAGTTATCAGTGACACAGCTGTACGAAAGGAAGCAGAAATACCACTCTTCCCACCCATTAGCCAAAAAAATAAATGGCCAGATAGCTAAGTTGTTAGCAGTCGAGATGTTGCCGTTTAGGCTTGTGGGTACAGACTCTTTCCGTGAGCTATTGGCTGTGGCAGTACCACGCTACTCGGTTCCAAGCCGCCACTACTTTTCACGTTGTGCCGTCCCCGCGTTACATGAGCATGTCATTAACAACCTCAAGCGTGCCCTCACCAACGCTGTAACCGGGAAAGTACACCTTACTACGGACACGTGGACAAGCAGTTCAGGACAGGGCCGGTACATCTCGCTCACCGCGCATTGGATCAACGTTGTGGAGAGTGTGCCAAACGATGTTAGTGTTACATCAAACATCCTACCCACGCCACGGATAGCTGGCACAACCTCATTCAGGGTCTCTGCATCATCCTATATGTCGACTACACCATCTTCCGCTTCCTCGACCAATCCTCAATTGCCCTCAACATCACGGCCAAGTTGGGAGGTTTGCTGCAGTGCTTCAGCAAGACGCCAACAGGCTCTGCTGAAGCTGATCTGTTTAGGTCACACACCGCACACTGCAGTAGAGCTGTTGAAAGGTCTGAAGCAACAGACAGATGAGTGGCTATCCCCACTCCAACTCCAGACCGGTCTCGTGGTGAGCGACAATGGTCGTAACCTAGTGGCTGCACTAAAGCTCGGAAACCTTGTGCACGTGCCTTGCATGGCTCACGTGCTGAATCTAGTAGTGCAGAAATTCCTGCGTACATACCCAGAGCTATCTGACCTACTGGAGAAGGTGCGTCGAGTTTGTGCACATTTTCGTCATTCGTCAACAGCGGTTGGAAAACTTTCATTGCTTCAAAAGCAATTGAATTTGCCCAACCACAGACTCATTTGTGACATGCCGACACGATGGAACTCTACATTTCATATGTTATCGAGGATTAATGAGCAGCAGAGGGCAATATCCGAGTATCAGTTGCAACATGCCCGTCAGACCGGCAGTCAGCCACGACATATTAGTACAATGGAGTGGGTGTGGATCGCTGACACATCTGAGGTTCTTGATAATTTTGACTACTGCACAAAACTGGTGAGTGGTGATCAGTCCATCATCAGTGTCACTATACCCATGCTGTGTCTGCTGAAAGAATCCCTCATTAATCAGAAAAATGAAGCATTGAGAGCCCAGCAGATGGCTATGGAGCCAGATTTAAACAGCGCAGTACCTAGCCAGCAAAGCCAGTATGACCAGGCAACATTGGCTCCTGAAGAGGAACAGGAGCAAGACGATGAAGAGGATTTATTTTTTGTTGGTGCCGATGTCAACCCAGATGGTACTCACAACCCCAGCTTTGTGTCTGTCCACCATGGGTGGCCTGGAGAGGAGGAGGCGGAGACAGACTTTGCGGATACAATGGGTATTGAACATCGTTCTGAGGACACTGAAGACATGACTCTATGCAGCTTAGGACACATGGCTGACTTCATGTTGACTTGTCTGCTAGAAGACCCACGAGTGATTAACATATTGCACAACGACCTCTACTGGTTGGCCACCTTTCTGGACCCACGTTATAAAGATAAATTCACCTCGCTGCTGTTTCAGTCACCACGTGGCTTGACAATTGACTATTTCAAGAGGGTTCTTGTGGATAATATGCTTCTAATATCACCGTCAGACAACACTCTGCCCATAGTTAGCAACTCTGTGCAACAGCAGCCTTTGGTCGGGGCACAATCATCCACGCTGTCCAGAAGAGATGCTGGAAAGATGTCCGCAAAGTGGGCTATGTTCAATAAGCCATCGAACCTGCAGCGCCATGTTGCTCAAGTAACCATCTCTCGGAGACAGAAACTTACCAACATGGTACAAGAATACTTAAGTGACAGTACCTGCTTCCTGACTGATGCCGCAGTCCCGTTTAATTACTGGGTCTCCAAGCTCCACACTTGGACAGAGCTCTCGTTGTATGCCTTGGAGGTGCTGGCATGCCCTGCAGCTAGTGTGACATCAGAGCGGGTTTTCAGTGCCGCTGGGGGTATCATAACTGATACCAGGACACGTCTTACTCCAGAGAATGCAGACAGGCTTACTCTAATTAAGTTTAATAGGAACTGGATTTCACAAGACTTCTTGAGCCCTGAAGACGACAGTACTCAGAGCTGAAGTGCCACGTTCAACATCAATATGATATAATTAATCATTGTATTATATTGTGTCTTTTTGGTACAAACAGTATGTACAAGACCAGTAACGATTTGCGTAACCATGTTCCTGCAACCTGGTAATGAGGCTGCTTCATCTTAAACCAACACTATACCTTAACTTCGGTTTCATTAACCATCACAACACCTTTTGATAAGGAATCAACCTTTATTTTCTGTTAGCAAACATTTAAAAGCCCCTTGGGCTAATTTTTGGAGCCACCCAGGCTAACAAGCTTATCATGGCCCTTAGGCCTGCATTTATACCCAAAATGCAAAACAGCCCCTTGGGCAAATTTTTTGAGCCACCCTGGCTAACAAGCTGATCATGGCCCTTAGGCCTGCATTTATACCCAAAATGCAAAACAGCCCCTTGGGCTAATTTTTGGAGACACCCAGCCTAAGAGGCTTATCATGGCCCTTAGGCCTGCACTTATACCCAAATTGCCAAACAGCCCCTTGGGCAAATTTTTTGAGCCACCATGGCTAACAAGCTGATCATGGCCCTTAGGCCTGCATTTATACCCAAAATGCCAAACAGCCCCTTGGGCAAATTTTGTGAGCCACCCTGGCTAACAAGCTGATCATGGCCCTTAGGCCTGCATTTATACCCAAAATGCAAAACAGCCCCTTGGGCAAATTTTTTGAGCCACCCTGGCTAACAAGCTGATCATGGCCCTTAGGCCTGCATTTATACCCAAAATGCAAAACAGCCCCTTGGGCTAATTTATTGAGCCACCCTGGCTAACAAGCTGATCATGGCCCTTAGGCCTGCATTTATACCCAAAATGCAAAACAGCCCCTTGGGCTAATTTTTGGAGACACCCAGCCTAAGAGGCTTATCATGGCCCTTAGGCCTGCACTTATACCCAAATTGCCAAACAGCCCCTTGGGCAAATTTTTTGAGCCACCATGGCTAACAAGCTGATCATGGCCCTTAGGCCTGCATTTATACCCAAAATGCCAAACAGCCCCTTGGGCAAATTTTGTGAGCCACCCTGGCTAACAAGCTGATCATGGCCCTTAGGCCTGCATTTATACCCAAAATGCAAAACAGCCCCTTGGGCTAATTTTTGGAGAGACCCAGCCTAAGAGGCTTATCATGGCCCTTAGGCCTGCACTTATACCCAAATTGCCAAACAGCCCCTTGGGCAAATTTTTCCAGGCACCAAGCCTATGCCTCCATCGTGGGCATTGCATGTACTATGCTCCTAGTACAAGCAATTCTATTGTATGGGCCAAGCACCCTGCTTTCTGAAAAAAATGTATATGAAGCCCCTTGAGCTAATTTTTTTAGGCAACAAGCCTATGCTTGCATCGTGGGCATTGCTTGGACTATCATCCTGCTGGAGCCTGGAGAAAGGTCCCACTGTACGCTCTGTAGAAAACGCGTAGACGCGATGTGTAGCAGGTAGATGTCACAGCCTCTCACATGTGTGTTCCTAGTCTTGTTGCCATAGCGAGGCATTAAGTAACCCCCCAAACACAGGCACTGTTTATTTGTCAGCAACATTTGTATGTGGAGTCATGATTTTACACTTAGTAACCAAGGTGACTTCATGCTCCATGCGGTCCGTAAAGTACTTGCTAATGATGCTCTCTCTCCCCTGTCCTCCACGCCAAATGTCTCGGGGTAATCCTTGACCCCTCCCTCTCCTTCAAGCCCCACCTCTAGTTCGTAACCAAGTCCCTGTCACTCCAACTCAAAAATATTTCAAGAATTTGCTCGTTACTCAACCCTGACACAGCTAAAACACTCATTAATGCCCTCATCATCTCCCGCCTTGACTACTGGAACCTCCTTCGCACAGGCCTCCCTGCCAACTCTCTTGCACCTCTCCAATCTATACTAAACTCTGCTGCCCAACTAATCCATCTGTCCTCACGCTACTCACCTGTCTACACCCTCTGCCAAGCCCTTCACTGGGTCCCGGCCCCACAGAGAGCTCACTTTAAAACACTGATCATGACAATCAAAGCCTTACACAACCTATCCCCACCATACATCTCCGACATGATCTCCCGATACCATCCCTCACGCTACCTGCGTTCATCCCAAGAACTTCTCCGACACTCCCCCCTCATCTCCTCTTCCCACAACCGCATACAGGATTTCTCACGGGCATCAACCATGCTTTGTAACTCGCTGCCCCACCTCATCACTCACTCGCCTACCCTGGGAACCTTCAAGAAACACCTAAAGACTCACCTCTTCCGACAGGCCTACAACCTGCCCTGACACCCCGCTACACGCCCCACGACCGACACCTTCCCCACCCTATTGTATCCCCACCCACCCCTCGTAGAATGTGAGCCCACGCGTACAGGGTCCTCTCCTGTTGTACCTGTATGACCTTATTGTCTATGTTTATTGTACTTCTCCTTGTGTACCTTATCCTCATGTAAAGCGCCATGGAACCTATCGGTGCTATATAAATAAATAATAATTATAATGATGATGACTTTAAGCCCACCCACAAAACAACCTACACATCCATTCCCTGAAAAAAGACAGACACAAAGCAGTTTTTGTAAACTGGGTATTATTCCGCCATAATGGTAAAGATGTCAGAATTTTTTTTTTTTTTTTTTTTGTTACAACTTTGTAAACAGTAGGAAAATATAAGAAATAATAACATAAAGAAATTGTGCAATGCACATGAACAAAAAATAAAAAACAAAAAAATAAGGGGTCTACAGCTGGGGGTAGGTTGCCGCATCCTCCGGCCTTGCCAGTAAAGTGACACCATCACCCTGGTCCTGCAAGAGGTCAAGGGCCCCATGAATGGCCTCCGGCAACCCTTGAGGGTGTATCCTCTGGGCAGGTGTGGGGAAAAATGGTAGGTCCCTGTTAGGTGGCCAGTGTTGAACAGGAGGTACAGGCCTCTGGGGTGGCACATGGCTGTCCCGGGGTGTGGGCCTGTCTTGGAGGTTGGAGTGTCTGAGTTGCCACCCCTCCAAATACTTGAAAACCTCACCTGGGTGGTTTGGTGGGCGACTGGCGTCAAGCACAATCTGTAATGCTGACCTTGCCCGCAGTAGCCTGTCAAATGGAATTACATCCAGGAATGGTATCAGACTGTGGGCAAAGTCAGCATTACTTTGTGCACGCCGTCGATTAGGTGACCCCGGGATCAGACCATGGCTGCTGTGAGGTGGGCATCCAGGTTCCTCCTCTTGCGGCCGGACATGCCCCAAAGCTGGGGTTGGTGCTGGTGGCGGCGGTGGTGGTGGTGTTGGTGCTGGTGGCGGCGGTGGTGGTGGTGCTGGTGCTGGTGGCGGCGGTGGTGGTGGTGCTGGTGGCGGCGGTGGTGGTGGTGTTGGTGCTGGTGGCGGCGGCGGTGGTGGTGGTGGTATTCCACCAGCTTGGCCTTGCTCCTCCACTAAAGGGGCTTCAGGGGCCTCCCTCGCCTGTTCAGGCAGCTGTGGTGGTGGACGGTTACCACGTCGCCTGCGGTAGTGAACCTCTCTGTGGGTAAAGGCCAAAAAAGTTTGGTGAATGCATTGCATTTGGAAACAAAAACATAGGTCAAACATTAAGTTGCACACTTTTTTGACTCTGTGTATCAGTGTATTCTGAATCAGAAATTTTTTATTATTATTAAAGAATAACCAACTATACATAACATAAATGAATACGTCACTTTGTTTGGTAATTCCCTAATAATACATAATTTTTCCCCCCTTATTAACCCCCACCCCCCCATCCCATCTAATCTAGACGATCAATAACACCAATGGTTCACATGAAAAAAAGTCCCCCTGACTTCACTGTTAACTTGACATACTTAATTTACCAAACTTTTAGGTTATATCATCTATGTAAACCAGGGAAGGGGTTCAAACGTATACAATATATATATATAATATAATATGTAATATAATACAATCTATATAATAATGACTATTCAGCCACTATCTCCATCCACATCTTTCTCAACCCTCCTCCATGGCTCCCCAGGGGCGTGCTGGCCCAGGTGGCAGGGGGGCAGGTGCCCCCTGGGCTGGTGGTATAGTCCACATTTCGGGCCGCCCCCTACAGAAACGGGCCGCGGGAGTCGGGAGTCGGCCGGCGCGGCGATAGCACATGACGCTGGAGGTCCGGGATGAGGTAAGGGCTGTGGCTGGCTGACAGCAAATCCCCCCCCCCCTCAAGCCAGGCTGACAGCACCCCCCCCCCCCCGGTCCTCAAGCCAGGCTGACAGCACCCCCCCCCCCGGTCCTCAAGCCAGGCTGACAGCACACCCCCCCCCCCCCCCGGTCCTCAAGCCAGGCTGACAGCACCCCCCCCCCCCGCTCCTCAAGTCGGGGCCGGCAATGGAAATCTGCCACCCGGGTATAGAGGCTCCAGCCAGCCCCTGTGGCTCCCATATCTGTGTATTCTGTGTTTTCATTGTTGACCTTAAGATTTAATTGCAGCCAATAAATTCGGACATTTTGGCTCATGGCTCAACCAATATTCTATGTGTGGGTAGTGTTGGTACTCGATTTTTTGACATTCCATTTGAAATTTAAGCATTTGTCTGCCCAATTACACTGTGCCCTGCCTTAGGCAGGACAGCTATTTAGGCACTTGAAGACACATTAGTGGCCACAAGTATAGCATTTACTTTTTGTTGTAACTTTATGTGGACAAAGCTATAGCCTCACACTTTGAGGCAAACACATTCTTCAGGGTTGTTTGCCATCAGATGGACACAAAAAGACGCAGTGTGGGCGGCCTTGGTTTCAAAGCACATAACCCAGATCTATAGGGCAGGTGAGCAAGACAGGAAATGTAGTCATGCAGCATAGGTGACACATGAGCATTCGGCGTTAGTGCCCTACACTCCTTGTTGCTGCCATGTATGCTAATCAGGAATGTCTCGGTAAATAAAACCCACAAAACATATGGCTTGGATTTTGAAATGACTGTAATGGACATAGAGTATGGGGTTGTTTTTGATCAGCAGGTCACACATCGTTGTTGCCAAACAAGGTGGTATTCCCAGATGAACAGTTTTACAATTATTCCAACGGGGCCGAACACAAAGCCGGGAACAGCAAGGGCAAACTTCTTGTTCCCTAAAGTACCTTGGACATAAAAGCCTGTTGCACTGAAAATATGGCCCCTTTAAGTTTGATTTTATACAGCATTAATACACTATGTTTTTCGGAGGATTCTTAATGTGGGCATCAGTTAACAACAAAACAATTAAATTCACATGTGGGCCCTAATATCTACACCATCACCTTGCAGGCCCAAATATACCCATGGGAAAACTGAACCACACATATTTGTAGTGATACAGAGTATGTCCTCTAATGTGTATGACTGTGTCAACAATTTGTGATGGTGTACAAACATTTTAGTGCAAAAGGGGTATATCCTTACAACGTTATTTACCCTAAAAACACCCACAATTAAACGTGTAGGGATGTATGTAGCCCTTATGCAAGTGGAGGGAGGCCATTAGGAACACATACAAATGATGCTTACGACAAGCAAACCAGACAAGGCCACACACCTTAGAGGCCATTGCAGGGAAGAACATGGCTTTGTTCCACAAACATGCCAACAATAATAGCTAATTGTGAGGTCACGGAACATTGTGTCTGCCCACCCTGCTTATTTGTCCCAACGTCAGAATGTGACTATAAATGTGTATGTCCTGGATCATTGCCAAAGGTAATAGAAATCTGTTGCACCATGGCAGAAACAAACCCCAGTGTGGGTATGTAAACCAGCACACTCATTATAGAGCTTCATACGTACACTGTGTGCCCTCGTGGACAGGGTCCTCTCCTCTTGTACCTGTACGACCTGATTGTCTTCCTTTACTGTTTTTTGTAGTTAACCATTCTCCTCATGTAAAGTGCCATGGAACCTAATGGCGCTATATAAATAAATAATAATAATAGTAGACAACAGTGCTGCAGACACATACCTTGGCATACGGGCCACCGGTCCAAGGAAGGACAGCCGGTCGTAATGTTTGTAGATCAGCTCTGGAGCTGCTCCCGGGTCCCCCTCTGCGATCTGCCGATGTTGTTTGCGATGTTGATCGCGGCAGCTCCTCCAACGTTTTTGAAGATGGTCAACTGTGAAATGATTTCAAACCGGGTTTAGACATGTGTAATATTTGAAACACCAAAAGTATGGGTACAAATCAACAATAACATTTTATTCATGTTGTGTGTGTAATGTGTATACAAGTCACAGTGACACGACAGTGTGGAACATCATCAACAGCATTACCGACATTGAGCTCACGTGGACACTATCACAAATGAGGCAGGACACATGTCGACGCATCGAGAAGGTAATAGTGCGGGCACCAGACTCTGCTCATTAGTGGTATTAATATACACCCAACCCCCTGGCCGTAAGAGCCAGGAGCACCAGCCCTTAAACTAAGTGTAGTGTTGTGACCCCATCCAAATATAGGCAACTATGCGACGGCGCATGATAACACATTGAGGGTCCTGTATACCCTGCTATGGGGGCCTGTATACCCACGAGGGCCCTGTATACCCACTGCTGGGGGCCCTGTATACTCACTGCTGGGGGCCCTCTATACCCACTGCTGGGGGGGCTGTAGACCCACTGAGGGCCCTGTATACCGGGACTGACTGGCACCCTACAGTTTGGGTGCCAGCCCTCCCTCACCGGTCCGACACAGGTGAGGACGGGGGTGGGGGTGGGGGGGGTGATGACTGGCGGCCGCCTCACAGTCACCGCAGCTCCCGCAGTCTCCTAGGGCTCGCTCCCAGCCTCGCGCTCCTCACAGCCGCTCACTCTCCCGGCCGCAGCCGCGCGCTGATGACGTCATCGCGCGGCCAGGAGCTTGCGGTTCCGGCTGCTGCTTCGGGGTCATGCGCTGCTTCATGCTCCTGCAGCCGCATGACCCGTGCCCCTGCCTGTATACCATAATATGGGGGCATGTATACTCTGCAGGGGGAGCTGTATACTCTGCTGGGGGGCTGTCTACCAGTGATAGCCGCTGTATACGAGGATGGCGGTCAATATGTTTTCACAGTTTTTGGGGGCAAAAATAGGGGGGTCGGCTTATACACAGGTCGGCTTATACACGAGTATATATACAGTAAATCCAATATATTACGGGTGAACTCATTTAACTTACTCATATTGCTCTGTTCATCATGGCCACTCAGATGGAACGCAGGGAACATCACTTGGGCGATCTCTCTCCAGGCAGTAGTCCTCATGATGTTATCCCCATAGTCAGGGTCTGTTGGGAGCCATAGCAGTGGCCGAGCCTCCACCAGAGGAATCAAACGCAGCGTGTTCACAGTGACACGGCCGGCCATGATTGCTCTGGGGAATGGATTGCTTTGTGTGTGCGTCTCTCAGAGCGAGTCGTTTCCTGTTTGCTTTTACAGCATGGTGTGTGCCGGAGAATCGCTTCCCCCTCCCATCATCGGCTCCAAATAAGAGAAAAACCTGCGAGTTTAGACTCGCACACTTTCAGAGACACATCAGCGATTTGTAAATAGCATTATTCGCTATTACTCGTTTCCCTATTCATTAACATTGGACTCGCTAGACTCGCAACGAGTAGCGAGTCCTGGGCTCGGACTCGTGCCGGTCTAGCGATTCCGAGTAATTTAGGACTCGCTCATCCCTAGTGTGGATATGACTCATGCTCAGGTGAGCTGAGGGGTGTATCTGGGCTGGTTGCTCCCCAACCCTCGGCCATAAATGGGTCAGCTCACATCCACCTGATGTTGCTGATTCAGTTCACTTCTGTTCTGTGACCTTGGAGTGCACACGTTGATCCGAAGATGCTGCTGTTTTTTCCCACTGGAGGTTGCTGGGTCCCATGGTCCATGGGTGGATGTAGGGGTCTTATGCCTAGGGTTTCTTAGGAGCTTTAGGGTCTTAGGCTGGGGGTAGGGTGAGTCAGGGACCCCAGTATCAGGGCCAGAGTAGGCTCCCCTGACTCCCTACGCCCAGCTCCATCATAATTCTGGTTGCCTCAGCCACCCCAGCATGACACCAGGACTACGGGATCAGATCACGACCCCTGTGACTTCCCCTAGAGACAGCAGCAACCCGGTCTCGAGTACTCTACAGCCCTGGAGGCGCCTCATATACGCAATGGACAAACCAAGCAATACAACACTTACACATACAGGATTGGAGTTGTTACACTAAATATATTTCAACACCTCCACTCAACAACTACATATCCTGTTAGTCCCATTGTGGTTCTGAAGTCCTCAAACTATGCTCTTGGCAATGGTTTTGTTATACCATCTGCTAACATCTTGTTACACTCGCAATACACAAACTTTAGTACATCATGTTCCACTAAGTCCCGTAAGTGGTGATGCTTAACGTCGATGTGCTTAGTTTTTGCACTGATCTTCTCACTGCTGGCAAGTTTAATGCATTCTTGGTTGTTCTTATATGCAGAAATGCCTCCACTGCTTGTCTGTAACTCTCATTGCAGGAGTTTTGATGACTCTTTGGCTTCTGAGGGATCTTTTTCCTTGCTATGACTGTGGCTCTGATTCAGGAAGTGTTCTGATACTATAAGAAAGGCATCTAGCTGGGGTACCTTTGTTTGGTCTTTCTGATCTCCTGACTGGAGGTTGACTTGGTTCTTCTGTTTCTTCCTTGCTGGCTTTAGAGCTTATCCAGACTTCACTGTTTTCTTTTTCAGTGTCTGAGTTTGGTGACTGAGATTCTTCTTCTTGTTCCTTTGCTTGAATGGCTGGTGTAACTTCATGAAATTTGAGCGAAACAGAGTTCTCATCAATCACTACATCTCTGCTTATTGTTACTGCATTGGTCTCTGGGTGCAGGATTCTGTATCCCTTTTGAGTTTTGCTATAGCCCACCAGGACTCCTTGCTTTGCATGTGATTCCCACTTGGAACGGTTTTCTTTCTTTTAATGGTCTTTATATTAAACAATAGAAAAATTGTTACAAACAGTGAATCAGTTTCACACATAAGAAAGAGAATAATAGTTTCCATATCTAAAAACCGCATATATCGGAAAAAGTCCACGTTCACCAACGAGCAAATATACCAGATCTGGAACGGTTTTCTCTGGGAACATACACAAACGCTTTGCTTCCAAATATCCTGAGGTGCTTCAGGTTAGGCTTCTCACAGTTCCATAGCTCATTTGGAGTTTTATTATTTGTGGCTTTACCTGGCAGTCTGTTTTGAAGATAGCAAGCTGTCATGATGGCTTCTCCCCAATACATTGTAGATAGGTTTGCGTCAAACAACATACTTCTTCCACTTTCACAGAGAGTGCGGCTCTTTCTCTCTGCAATGCCATTCTGTTCTGGGTTGTATGGAATGGTGGTCTGGAACATGATCCCATTCTTTTTCAAAATGGTTTGCACCTTACTACTTGTATACTCAGTCCCATTATCTGTACGCAGGGTTTTTGGCATTCGTCCAAATTTGTTGAACACTACGGCAAGATATTCTTCAAGTTTCTGGGGAACTTCATCCTTAAGGTACATTTTCTAGGAATTTCACTGGCAACTTACTGGTTGCAGTGAAATCATGGAGACATTGTTCCATTTGTACACAGCAACAAGATAGAACAATGAGTCCATGATTTCACTACAACCAGTAAGTTGCCAGTGAAATTCCTAGAAAAGTTGCCACGTGTAAAGGTACCCTTACTGTGAAGCAGGTAGGCAACTGTATATCTGGAGTAGTCATCAATAAATGTGAGAAAATATCTCTTCTTGCTTGGAGTTTGAACACTTATGGGACCGTAAACATCTGTGTGTATCAAATCCAGTGGCTATGCAGATCTAGTGCTGCTTAATTTAGGAAAGGATTTTCTGGACATTTTCCTTTTAAGACAGCAAGTGCACTTCCTCAATTGACTACATTGCTTTATTCCAACACCATTTGATAGTTGACTTAGCTTCTTTACTGCTTCTGGGTCTCTGTGCCCAAGACGTCTGTGCCACCATGGATACAGTTCTTATGCAGATCATGTCTAGCACTGTACACTCTTTGCATATTAGCTTATAAAGTTCATTTTGGATTGTTCCTTTTGCAAGAGTGTGACACTCCTTTGATGTAATGCAGCTGTTGTCTTTAAAAGTAACTACATTCACCTTTTGCATAAGCTTCTTTACATACAGACGATTGCTTTCAAGACTGGGAACATAGAGAACATCTTTTATTGGGATCTTTCTGTTTTGTGCTTCTGAAACTGGACAGTGGAGGTAGCCGTCTCCTACTCCTTCAGAAGTCCTATATTGACCATTAACTAAGATGACCTTTTCTGGCTTTCTTTCATCAAGGTCAGTGAAGAAGTCCTTATCATTTGTAATATGGCTTCTGGCACCAGAGTCTATACACCATATATGCCTTGCAGATGAGCCTCTACTAGTATTAAATGCACCTTCAACACATGCAGATTTTTCTTTTACAGCTGTTTTCACCATTTGATCACTGTTCTGCTTTTTGAGCTGAGTCATTCTTGCTTTCCAAATTCTGCAGCTGCTTTAAAGGGAACCTGTCAGACTGTTTATGCCCCTCCAGTTATCACTGTCTGTACCTGTATCTAATCATAAAAATAAAGAGCAGCACAGCTGACGTTACCTTTGGGTGCAGGGCTCACCACAATAGTCCTTTCTCCTACCTGGTTCAATATTGCAAAAAACATAGGCAGCACTCCCACTTGTTTTAGATAGATAAGACCTTAATTGGTCACAGTTCACAGGCGATGTTTCAATCCACAATGGATTTTTTTCAAGCAAAGATGGGTGTTGTTACAAGGTTTAAATAGTGCATAAATTACAAAGATATTACATATAGTAAAGTAAAGTGCTTTTTTACAGTGCTTTTGTGCATATATAGTGTTACAATACATCACATCAGTGTGGTATATTATACATGATTGCCTTCCATCAGTTGTGTCTGTACCTGTAGCTTTATAATACTATTCTAATCATCCCTGTCTGAGCTCATAGTGTAATGTGAAAGGTGAAAAAAAAGCATTTATACACTTACATTTCCTTATGTAATAAGGCAGTCAGTCCCCAACGTGGAGGATGGGGACTGCTTGGCAGGTTAATAGTTAACATTTCAGCCTTGTGCCAGAGCATGATGGGAGACCTGATGTGATGTCAAAACCATGTGACTACAATAGGCAGAGCTAAGTTCTCATAGAATATAATACGTTTGCTTAGCTCCGCCCACTATGGTCACATTATCGTTACATCACACAGGTCCTTTAGCCATCCAAGTTAAAAGTGAGTTAACTATTGTCCTGCCAGACAGTCCCCCTCCTCCAAGGTGGGGACTGAAATGTAAGTGTATAAATGCTTTTTTTTCACCTTTCACATTACACTATGAGCTCAGACAGGGATGATTAGAATAGTATTATGAAGCTGCAGGTACAGATATTGATAACTGTGGGCACATAAACCACCTAACAGGTTCCCTTTAAGGTGGCCAGGCTTTTTACAAACAAAACATTCCCGAGTTTCCCTTAGATTGCTCTTATATTTAGGAAATGCTGTATCTTTTTCTGCTTTAGATTCATTACTGTTGCTTACATTGTGCGTTTTTCACATTGAATTAATCTACAAGCTTGCTTTGACAGATTCTAGTGTGAATTTATCATCTGGGCGTGCATCCAGTGTAGTGACAAGTGTGTCATTACTTTCTGGAAGACCACTTAATAGAAGTGCAGCAACATGAATGTCTTTAATTTCTTCTCCAACACCCCTGAGACGCTCCACAATCTCTAGGATGTTTCTTATATAGTTCTGCATATTCTGGCCATCACTTAGCTTAGACTGGTACAGCTTTCTCATGAGATAAAGCTTATTCCTAAGATTTGATCTTTCATGCACTTTCTGTAACTCATCCCACATCTCCTTTGCAGTTGCACACTTGCATATATGCACAATCTGATGATCATTTACACTGAGGGAGATAGTGCTTTGTGCTTTCTGATCCTTCGCTAGCCAGTCATCTGGTAATGAATGAGGCACTTGTTCCTGTGTATATTTCCACGTACCTTCTCTTATGAGCAGCCTCTTCACCTTGAATTTCCAGGACTGATAATTCTGATTAGTGAAACTTTGCACTGAGAACTTGCAGTGATTCCTACTTGTGGACATCTGCTATGTTGCTCTGCTGCTTTTGCATCTGTTGCTGTATTAATCTTTTGTGTGACTCTGTATTCTGTCACACCTGGGGTTCTGTGTCATGCTGGAGTTCTGTGTCACGCTGGGCCATAACCTGTTGGCAGTGGATCATTCAGGATTCACTGAAACCGTGTTGAAAACAGAACTTAGCTTTAAACAGGACCTGTCACCCCCCTGCTGCATGGCAATATAAATGCAGTACTGAATTCAGCATGTCTGCTGCATTCAGGGAAGGGGTCACCCATGTGTCTGTGTGCTGTGTACCCTGAAATATAGCCTTTGTAAAATTTACAGTTAGAAGCCATGGAGGCAGTCACTGTGGCTGGAGTGAGCTTGATTGACTGTGGCCATTCCATTCCCCACTGCCTCTCTGTGTTGCTTATGCTGTGATGTTTATGCTTTGTCAGGGCAGGATTCTGGAGCAGTGCTGAGATTGCGTTTATGGACTACATCGGATGGAAGAGGATTGTTTTAATTAAGATGGAGACACTAAATGTCTTTTTGTTTTATTTCTAATAAAAAAAATTTTCTCTGTGTTTTGTTGTTTTTTACATAATTTACTAGAAATTCATGGTGGTAATGTCTACTATTGGCCTGACCGCCATGAATTTCAGGCTTAGGGCCTGCTGATAATACAAAGCTGGCCCTAACCCCTTTATTACTCAGTGAGCTACCGCACCAGGGCCCTGGTAGAGTTGGGTTCAGCACCAGAATATGACGCTTCAATGAACGCGCCATTTTCTGGATTGGCTGTGGGCTGCCATTCGCAGCGGGGGGTGCCCAGAAAGCTTGGACCTCCCTGAGCTGCAGATTCCAGCCCCCAGCTGCCTAGCTGTACCTGGCTGGACATAGAAATAGCGCGTAGCCCCACACATTTTTTTTTATTATTTCATGAAATAATAAAAAAAAGGGGCTCCCCTATATTGTTGTGTCCGGCCAGGTACAAATAGGCACCTGGGGGTTGGTGGCAGCCCGTTGCTGCCTGCTGTATCCGACTGGATACAAAAATACGGCGAAGCCCACGTCAATTTTTTTTTCTGAAAAATCCAAAAAACAATATGAATGAAAGGGACTGCATCTTTATTAACCCCTCGACCATGGTCGAGGGGTTAATAAAGATGCAGTCCCTTTTTATAGGATTGTTTAATGGATTTTTCAGAAATATTTTGACGTGGGCTTCGCCATCTTGGACCTGCCTGGACACAGAAATATCGGGAAGTCCTTATTTTTTATTATTTCATGAATTTCATGAAATAATAAAAAAAAAAATGTGTGAGGCTCCGCGCAATTTCTATGTTCAGCCAGGTACAGCTAGGCAGCTGGGGGCTGGAATCTGCAGCGCAGGGAGGCCCAAGCCTTCTGGGCACCCCCCGCTGCGAATGGCAGCCCGCAGCCGCCCCAGAAAATGGCGCATTCATTGAAGCCCCATGTTCTGGCGCTGAACCCAACTCTTCCAGGGCCCTGGTGCGGTGGCTCACTGGGTAATAAAGGAGTTAGGGCCAGCTTTTTGTTATCAGCTGGCCCTAATCCCGAAATTCATGGGGTCACGCCAATATTAGATATGACCAACATGAATTTCTACTAAATTGTTTACATAAAAATACAACACCAGGAAAAATTATTCTTATTTGAAAAAAAAAACAAAAACACACTTAGGGACCCCATTTTTATTTTAAAAAAAATCCTCTTCCGTCCGACGTAGTCCAATCCAGGGTTCTTCTTTAGCTCCGCTACATCTCTGGTAGAGAACCTCCACCAGAGATGTAGCAGAGCTGTGCACCCATGGGAAAGTTCATGTGAGTTCATGCAGGCAAGCATGAACTCACATGAACCTGACAGCACTGCTACTAGAATTGAACAGCTGACCTGAGTCAGCTGTTCATTTGAAAATCCCGGCAGGAAGGCGTCCAAAAGAGAAAACCGGATCAAAACGGATTCTTCCGGATTGTACCGGTCCGGTGCAATCTGGCGCCCCATAATATAGGACACTATGATGCCAGATTGCACCGGACCAGGGCAATCCGGGAGAATCCGGTTTGAAAACCGGATTTTACCAGATTGTACCGGTCCGGTGCAATCCGGTGCCCGATAACATGGGGCTCTATGGTGCCGGATTGCTCCAGACCGGGGCAATCCGGGAGAATCCAGTTTTAACTCAGTTCACGACCGAGGACAGCTCCCTGCGTGCCGCGGTCGGTTCTGCACTCCCCGCTGTCTGACAGCAGGATCCTCAGCTCCCCCCGCAACCTCCCCTCCCGATCCTAAAGGGTATGTCACACGCGTCGATATCACTGTCAATGTCGCTCGTACGTCACGGATTTTCAGTCGCTCAAGCGACGTAAAAGTGACGCAGGAGCGACATTGAAGTATGTGACCAAGCGATGCAACCAGCTATATGTCGCTGATCGCCAATCGCAGGTTTCACTGCCAGATGTAAAACCTGTCGCTCATCGCTCAGTAGACCTTGTGCATCGCTGCGTGTGACACTAAACTCAGCGACATATTTTCTATTTTGACTTCGTACAAGCGACTAAATAAAATCGTTCGCAAGATGGCGACATCACCGCATCGCTGGGTCATATTGACGCGTGTGACATCTTACCTGCGATAATTCCACATCGCTCAGGCGATTAATAATTTGTGACGCATGAGCGATATCGCGGGCGACATTGACACATGTGACAGGCCCTTAAGTTAGGATAGGGTGGGGAGGCGGTGGGGGGAATGGAGGATCCTGCTGTCAGGCGACGGGGAAGCCAGTAGGGGGATTTAGCATTGTTTAAAAGCCGGCGGCTTTTTACCGCTGGCTTTTAAACAATGAAGTTTGAAAACGCATGTTTTTCCTCTGCTGCCAGATCTCTTTATAGGGTCCAGCAGCAGAGGAATTACTCGCAATACTCACTTCCCCATTGACTTACATTGGACTCTCTAGACTCGTAACGAGTACTGAGTATCGGGACCTACTCGTTACGAGTCTAGCGAGTCCGAATATTTCAGTACTCGCTCATCCCTAATTCCAACAGTTCCACTGTGTTGGCAGGTCGCAAATGAGTCAGTGGTTTGGCAAATTAAATTGCTTTTGAAGCAACACCAGGAACAGTGGTTGAGTAATGGCGGAAATGGGTGCCAATACGGCGCACCTTCTCAAGTAGGTACAGCAAGTCAGGGTATGTTTTTATAAATTTCTGCACCACTAGGTTCAGCAGTGAGCCATGCATGGCACGTGTACTAGCTTCCCGAGCTTTAAAGCTGCCATCAGATTACGCCCATTATCGCAGACAACCAGACTGGATTGGAGTTTCATTGGTGAGAGCAACTGCTCGGTCTGTTTTATTCCTTGCCACAGCTCTGCTGCAGTGTGTGCAGTGTCACTTAAGCAGTTGAGCTTCAGCAGAGCATGATGCCAGTTTGCTGATGCGCTGCTGCACAGCTCCCAACTTGGGAGTGAGGTGTAGGGTAATTAGGCATTGGATGATGAGGCGGTGGAGGATGAAGAGGAAGAGGGGAGACAGGAGTTATATGATGAGGTGGAAACCCTGATTGAGATTGGACGCGCTATTCATGGCATGGGTAGGATATGTGATGGTCCAGTTTGAGACTTTGTCTCACCCTCCACCAGGTTGAGCCAGTGTGCCGTGACAGAGATGTATCGTCCCTGTCCACAAGTACTTGTCCATGTGTCTGTTGTAAAGTGGACCTTCCCGGTTACGGCATTGGTGAGAGCACGCATTAGATTGTTTAAGATGTGCTGGTGTAATGCGGGGACGGCACACTGGGAAAAATAGTGCCGGCTGGGAACCAAGTATCGCGGGGCAGCCACAGCCAACAGATCATGGAAAGACTGTGTCCCCAAAAGCCTAAACGGCAACATCTCGACGGATAGCAACTTGGCAATGTGCGCGTTTAGTATTTGTGCTTGTGGATGCATGGCTTGGTATTTACATCTCTTTTCATAGATCTGGAGCACGGTCAACTGGACGCTTGGCTGGGATAAACAAGTGGATGAGCTTGCTGTGTTCTTTGTCTGTACAACCGCAGCTTGTGAGCAAGAGGTATGATCACCTGCTTTCTGCCCAGCAGATTGGGAAGGACAGATCACAGGCAACATGGCAGTGGTTTGACCCACAGACACCGATTTAGTGCCTTGTTTTTCCGCCCACCACCTACGGTGCTTGGCTGCCAGGTGTTTCCGCATACTGGTGGTGCTTTGGTTGCCTTTGCCCTGGCCTCTGCTCAGCTTCGTATGGCTGATGCCACAGATGACAACATTTGGTTTAGAAGGACTATCTGAAAAAAACTTCCAGACAGCGGCTGAACGCACCCTTGCCTTGAGTTGGGGCACAGAGGGATTGCTCTTGGCAATAGTTGAAACACTTTGCACTCTGCTCAAACCACTAGCCCTTGGAGCTTTTGTTGGTGCTATGTATCCACTTTCTTCCACTGTGCTGCTGTGCTGGCTATGTGTGTCAGCGGTCCAGGCCGGATCGGTGGTCTCATCATCGACCACCTCTTCGTCCATGTCATCTTCCTTCTGTGTTGATATTGTCGGTTGGCCAGATGGCAACTGTGTGTCATCACCATCAGTCTCCACCTCCTCACCCGGTATATCACGTGGCTGAAAATGGCTTTCTTCTGGCCGTGGGTTTTGAAATATTTGCCAATGAACAGATGATACTTCCTCACGTTCCTCTTCAATGTCGCGTGGTGAGAGGCCAGAGGTAACGAAAGGATATGGACCAAACAGATTCTCAGAGTGGCCAAGGTTGTGGCAAAATTTTTCCTGTGACTCCTGACCGGTTGATGAACTAGGAACAGGTTGAGAACAGGATGACCCAGCGTTCTCTGTATGGACAGGAGACTGTGTGGTCGTGGACGATTGGGTGCTTGTAGAAAATTTCGTGGAGGCCTTATCAGCCATCCAAGACAGAATCTGCTCTTGCTCTTCTGGCTTCCAGACCTGTTTATGTTACAGACCAGGAAATTTTATCAGGAATAAAGATGCATCAACCTTCTTCCGTGTCCCAGATGCTGTGCCTTGTCGGGCACCACTGACAACCCCACGCCCACGTCCATGTCCTTGTCCCTTCACAACAGCCTTTCTAGGAATTTGTTTTTTTTTCTGACATAGCTGCAGATGTTCAGATGCAGATATTGGGGAACAAGGAGCACTTAGTGCTTTGTACAAGGTAGCTCTACAGCCTAGTTCTGCTTTGTGTTTTACACACACCACCGCAATGGCACTCAAAAAATTGCCCTGAAGTCTAAGGCTAAATATTATGCAAAACCAGTCACCACACAAGACAGCGGTGCTGGCTGCGTGTCACTTGTGCAGTATTGTGCGTGCTGTTAGGTGTGAACACAACATTTCAACGGCAAAAAATTTGACCTGCAGGGGTAAATGTGACCCCAAAAATAGCTGGAAAAACTGTCACTACTCCCTGACCTTATAATTTCAGCTCTGAGAAGAGCTGACATATTGCTGACTGTACTATGTGGTACTGTAACGCTCCTGCCTATCTCCATGTACTTCAGACACCTAGTTCTACAATACTGGTAGCTCTCACAAGAGCTTTTGGTCGATTTGCACGAGCACAACTCTCCCTAGCAGCTGCTCCCACTCTCCCTACACTTGCTGTGTTCTTCATGCACTATGCAGAAAATGGCAGTTGTAGGACTTATATAGAGCCTGTGAGTCATAGGTTGTGACTCATGTATGACACTGGGCGGCCAGCCAATCATAGTAATGCCACAACCAAGAAGGCTGTGGCATATCTGTGATTGGCTAATGCTAGGCAGGAGATCCAAATATTGCGAGACGAGTAGTGAAATACTCGCTATGTTTCGGGTACCGCATTACTCGCCGAATACCGAATACTTGCAAATATACTCGCTCATCCCTAATGGTACCTTTACACGCCGCGACGGCAGGCTGGATACATCCCGCTACAGGCTACAAATGTAGCTTGTAGCGCCAATGTAGCCCGTCGTAGCGGCGTCTGAAGACGTGACGCTACAGCCGGCAACAGATACATCTGTTTCCTAGCTCTGCTCGAAAACTGATGGCTACAACGCCGATGGTAGCGAGCTGTATCGGCGTGTAAAGAGGCAACGGAAGGGAACTCGGGACAGCCTGCGATGTAGCTGCAATGTAGCTAAGGTGTGACCCTGGCTCCGTGTTACCGCGCCCCATGTGCGATCATTGGTGGAAGCTGCTGCATGACGATTGGTAGTCGCTGCATAGGGAGGCATATTTAAAGGAGCTGACGAGTCACACTACACAATTGCTCGAGCGTGCTGTATTACTCAGCCTCCTGCGTTGCCTGCCCAATCAGGATGTTATTGCTTCGTCCTATCAGCGTACGGACGGCTCGTAATCCACAATTGTAGCACGCCTATGTGCTGGTCCTGCTGCACCAGGTACGCCCATAGTAGCTGGTTATAGCGGTGTGTAAATGAGCTACAGCTGGCTACTTGAGACACCCGGCGATGTAGTTAGCTATAGATGTAGCGTGGCGTAGCGCACCTTGTGGCGGCGTGTAAAGAGGGTGCGTTGACCGTTTGTAACCGTTTGAGCGTGCTCGTGCACGTGAAGTACGGGATGTATCCAGCCTGCCGTCGCGGCGTGTAAAGGTACCTTAAGAGAGGCCTTTATCGCCAGCTAAAGAGTGCCAAAGAGATGTTATGGAAGATGAAGGAGGCTGGGGTGATCAGAGATAGTTGTAGCCCCTGGGCACCTTCTCTAGTCCTGATAAGAAAGAAGGATGGTACAATGAGATTGCTTGTTGATTATGAACCACCCCAGGGCCCTTGGGGTACCCGGTCCCGGATGGTTGCAATGGAGGGTGTCACTGGTGGACTACCCGAGCCCATGGCCCTGGTGGTCGATGAAAAATGACAAAAAGGGGAAAATAAAATAAAAGTTTAGAGACACCACCTACAGTGTCCGGTAATGATACCGGCGCTGCTTTCAGACCTCTGGATCTGGGATGATGATGCTGCAGCTAGATAATAACGCTTCCCATAAGTGGAGCCGAGTCCCCTGGGCAGTGATGTGGATTTCGGATTTTGTACAGGGAGGTGGCTCTGCAGGTTGGATGAGGACACAGTCTTTGCTGAGGAGACTGGAATGTAGTTCCTATTGCACGATGTGAATGAGACATAACACACTGTTTAGGCTCTGCACGGGTTTACTGGTAACTTCAGGCAGTTTTCAGGTATTAGACAGTCACGGGTAGCTGGCCTGGGTAGTCAACAGAGGATGGGATGTCTCCTCGAGGTCCTCAGTGCTGCTGGTTTCTCCCACTTGTCCTGCGCTCTTTACTCCTGTACCTTCCTAGCACTTCCCTGCACAGAGCCCTTCACTGGTCCTCATGGATCCTGACGGAATCTTCCTAATTGTGGGGCCTCTTGATCCTACACGGGGGATTTTGGGGATATATGCAGGGATTGGTCGCGACTCCCTAAGGCAGCTCGAGTTCCTCCGGTTTGGCTGCTCAGGGATGAACTCCTGCACCACTCTCAGAGCCGGTCCTCCGTTGTTGGACTGGGTCCCTCCTGGCTGGATATCCTCCTTCTATCTGGGTCACCTCTCATTAGGTGCCCTCCACTGCGCCACTCGCAGGGACCCCTCCTCTTCAGCTCTCCCCACCATCTGGCTAACTCCTTTTCCTGCTCTTCACTACCCACGTCAACACCGCCCACTGAGATCGGTTCCCTAGTAACAGATTACCCAATTGATCCCCTGACTCAAGGTGTGTGAATGCGTGTGTTGAAGGCCCCAGATTAAAATCCCAACCCCCGGTCACAGGGATACCACACTCGCAGGTTTAGGTGCAGTACCCGTCCGTGGCATCCCGACCGGCGGGGCGCCATATTCCCCCTTGGTTGAACTCACTCGTCCGCGAGTGATCCGACCCGTACCCGATACAGACCTACATTTTTTTTATATGCATTTTAACAAAACAATAATAAAATTTTTATTAATAAATTTTCTTCCCGTTCGGAAGGCTCTTTGCTTATAACGTTAACGGGTCAGCGGGACCAACACAACACTTTTATTTACACCGGCCTAACAGGGCCGGGTTCACACACACAGTCCAAGTGGTTATTGTCTCTTACACTTTCAATAGTGTCCTTATCACAATTGGGCTGTTTTAACCACAATATCACACATTACAAAGTTTTTGGCTTAACCGTTCACAGTCCAGGCTCAACAGTATAGAGTTCTCAAAAATTGTTCATGAGTCTCAACAAGGCAGCAGATACATAAGCAACTATTCACACAAACGAGGTTTCTGTGTCTCTAATTGGCACATTTATAAATGAGCAGGGCATACCATCCACTGGGCCCTGCATGCCTTTCATAGTTCACCCCGTCATTTCTGTACAGGTCCCAGTCCGGATGCCCCTTTGGGAGGTGAGCCTTGACATCATGGCAACTCACGAATACCTCCTCATAAAGGCCCAGCTCCCAGATAAAGCCCCACCCGCCTTCCAGATAAAATGCCATCACCATACCTGTTTTCCGGTCTGCAGGGAGTAACGGTGGCTGGAGGCGGGCTTGGGCTCCGGCCTGCAGGTTCTCTAGTTTCCTGGCTCACTATTCCTCATGACGGCTCTGTCCCATCGCTTGATTGGCCAGGTTCTGCTGTTCTATATAATCGGGCTGCTCGTGGATTGGACCGGGGTCCGACTCTGACCTCCAGCCATAGCAGCTAGGCCGATCATCTCTACCGGCCGGTATTGGTGATGTGGAGACACGGGGGTCAGGGGCTGCTCTCGTCTGCTGGCCCAGCCGCTTTTAGAAAGACAGCCTGGACCAGGGCTCATCCCCAAACTGAATGGCCGAGCTCTTTAACTGTGGGCGGAACACTATTCAGACAACACAGGGTGAGGGAATCAAAATATTAAGGCTTTATTGGATCCCCAAACAGTTAACAGCATATAACACATAACCAGCAAAACATAAAATGTAACAGGCAACAGTTTCTCGCCCTTCCGCTGGCTCACCAGGGATTAGAATATAGCACAGCACTGTCTGTAGGCAGGTGACTGGATTGTCAACTGCATGGCTTTCATATGCAGTCTTTGTTATCCCAGCCAAATCTGATCATTCCATGTTGAAGTCCTTGTAGAATTATAATCCAGGTTCTGATCCCCTCGGTCGGCACCGTAATGCCTAGGCCTGGGGTTATGGCAGGCTAATCGGACCCGAAGATCCTAGATGAGCTGCCTGTATCAAGTCCAGTGCACCTCTAGCTGGGATCGGAATTCCTAGACTGAGGTCACTAGACAGAATCAAAATGACCCTGGTTAATCAACAGGTCTCCTTATATACCCACAGCCCTCATTGCAGGATATTGGAGACTTCACGATTGGTGGAATAAAACTGTCTTCTCATTGGCTGGATCTCAAGCCTAAAACATTTCAAGTAGTATTGCAGTCCTATCAAGGGAAAGCCACATACTGATTGACATAGCACCTAGCAGGATACATTTAGTCTGCAACCCATGACATTAAACAATGGTGGCTGAGGCCATTTACATAGAGTCAACAATCCACATAGTAATACAATGGCATTCTAACAGGATTAAGTTCCTCCGACCTTCTATGACAAACACATGTTAAACACTAACAGTCATCTACAAGAGTTGTAGGAACTTTAAATACTAGTAGGCTCCTAGAAATCTTGTGTAACCCATGAGTGCCATAATACAAGTTTGCAAACCAAAATACAATATTGTCTGGATAAATAAGACATCCTCATAGGTTATACATTAAAGAGGTCCATTTTGTCACAGGTAACTGCTCCACCACGCCGTGCGGGGCCCGGATGCCCCGAATTCCTCATCCTCGTTGTCATCCTCGGGTTTCACCTCCTCGGGGCCCAATTGGCTGAATGAGTCTTCCACTACCACATCGGGGTCCTCTGTGGACACCTCCGGGACAACAGGATCGGCGGCTTCCTCCAGGTCCTCGGGCTCGGCTCCAGTTGTCTCGCTGTCATCATCAGCTGTGACCTCAGGGTCATCTGGCTTCGTGCAGGGCCCAGATGCCCCGACTTCTACGCTGGCGACGGGTTGCAGTTCAGTTGGTCGGTCCTCTCTGGCAGTCGAGAGCTCAACCGTGGCCTGGTCTCTTGCACTTGGCTCCAGCTCTTGGTCGCTGGACCACTTCCGCGCAGCTCTGCGGGACAGCTCCAATACGATGCCGGCGCTCCAACGTCTAATAGTCCACTCCATGGTCTCACTTAGTTGGACCCTCAGGTTACAGAATGCGGCTTCCCAAAAGGCTGAATCCCCCACATGGGTTTAGAGGGAAACTGCCTCCGGGTCTCCATTCGCGGCATGGGCTTCCTCCTGGACCAGGTCCCTCAGTCTCATAGCCACCATTGTAGCCGACCCGTTGACTGTACCCGTTCCGTGTGGTTGTTTTTTGGCCGCAGCCTTCCTGCTACTTTTTAGAGTCTCTGGCAGGATAACTTTGATCTTTGGCCCGTCCCCTTGGTTTTTCGATGGCAATTGGGCAGGCAGGCAGTATCACGCCTCTGGCATGGCCCTCCCACGTTGAGGGGCCGAGGCACGCCCCTGGGCCAGCACATGTCGTTACATCTCTGGCTCAACCATTTTGGGGCCTTTTTAGAACAAGTGGGAAAAGTTAAATTTGTAGGCAGAGTTCAAAGATTTTAAAGGTGCACAGTGATTTTGGTTCAAATCCTGTTCATGACACCAGAAGCTGACCCTCCCCTGGGCCCTTGGGGTACCTGGTCATGGGCAGTTGCAATGGAGGGTGTCACGGGTGGCTTGCCCGAGCCCGTTTCCCTGGTGGTCACTGAAAAATAGGAAAATAAAATAAAGTCTTGTGACGCCACCTACGGTATCCGGTAATGATACTGCTGCTGCTTTCAGACTTTTGAGGATGATGATGCTGCAGCTAGATGATAACGTTCCCCGTAGGTGGAGCGGAGTCCCCAGGGCAGTGATGTGGAATTGGGATTTTGTACAAGGAAGTGTCCCTGCAGGTTGGAGGCTGACACAGCCTTTGCTAAGGAACTGGAATATAGTTCCTCTGGTACGATGTGAATGAGACACCACACACTGTTTAGGCTCTGCACGGGTTTACTGGTAACTTCAGGCAGTTTTCAGATATTACACAGTCACGGGTAGCTGGCCTGGGTAGCCAACGGAGGATGGGATCTCCTCAAGGTCCTCAGTGGTGTACCTGCCGGTTTCTCCCTCTGTCCTTGTCCTGCGCTCTCTACTCCTGTACCTTCCTAGCACTTCCCTGCACAGAGCCCTTCGCTTGTCCTCTTGATCCTACATGGGGGCTTTTGGGGATATATGCAGGTATTGGTCGTGACTCCCTAAGGCAGCTCGCGTTCCTCCGGTTGGCGGCTCAGGGATGAACTCCTGCACTGCTCTCGGTGCTGGTCCTCCAATGTTGGAATAGGTCCCTCTTAGTCGGATATCGTGTCGGTCCAGATTAGAGTGTTAACTAACACCCGGTGATCCCCTTCCTTTTCCCGCTCTTCACTACCCACCTCAACTCTGCCCACCAGGATCGGTTCCCTAGTAACGGGTTACCTAATTGATGCCCTGGCTCAAGGTGTGTGAATGCTTGTGTTGAAGGCCCCAGATTAACATCCCAACCCCCGGTCACAGGGATACCACACTCACTGGTGTAAGTGCAGTACCCCTCCGTGACGTCCCGACCGATGGGGCACCACAATTACAGGCAGATTAACCACTTTACACATAAGGATGCTTACCCATTACCCAGAATTGAAAAGTCACTGGCTGCATTGAGAACTGCTATCTACTTTTCCACCATAGATCTCACCAGTGGGTATTGGCAGGTTCCTGTAGCAGAAGCGGACTGGGAGAAGACAGTGTTTGCCACACCAATGGGACTCTGTGAGTTTAACTGCATGCCGTTCGGAGTCCTTAATACAACGGGAACATTCCAGAGGTTGATGGAGTGTTGCCTGGAGCAAAGGAACTTTGAAACCGTGTTACTGTACTTAGATAAGATCATAGTCTACTCCAAGGCATATGAAGACCACATGGAACACTTGGATGAAGTGTTTGAAGCATTACCCAGTTATGGCATGAAAACGAAGCCGTCCTAATGCCACCTGTTGAACCTAAGGTACAGTATCTCGGTAATATTGTCAGTGCGGAAGGTGTAGCACCAGACCCTGAGAAAGTTACTGTCATTAGGGACTGGCCAAGACCATCCACGATCAAGGAAGTGAGGCAGTTCCGTGGACTGGTAGGGTACTACCGGAGGTTTATTAAGGGGTTTACGAAGATGGCAGTGCTCCTGCAAGACCTCCTGGTAGGCCAGTCCAAGAAGGCTAAGAACCCGAGTGCTCCATTCAAGAGGAGCAGCAGATAAGAAGACTGCTTCAATTAGTTAAAGTGGGCCCTGCCGGGGATGAAATCCTAGCCTACCCTGACTATGATCAGCCATTTGTGTTGAATACGGATGCCAGCAATGTGGAATGGGTAGCAGTATTGTTCCAGGTGCAAAGAGGCAGAGAACAAATGATTGCCTACGCCAGCATGAAGCTCCATCTTACAGAAAGGAACCCAGAAAACTACAGGGAGAGAAAGCCCACTCCATAGGCTGGAGGTGACAGGAAGGAGAAAGAAACTGAAAGATACCCCACAGGTGAGAAGGTGGGAGAACCGGCAGCCGCACACATCATAGCTGGCCGGAGGCACCCTTAGAAACAGTGACAGACAGAAGGAGCCTGGTGACCCCAAATACCTGAACCTGGGACACTGGAGGGCTAGGCCAACACCAGAGAACCGGCTCTGAAGAAGTGACCGGGGATTCCAGACCCTAATCACGAGACACACCGGTGGCGGGCAGAAACTTTATGTGTTGCAGCCTAACGTTCCACCACGGTCTAAGAACACAGTTGTCATACTAGGACTGGTGACCCTGACTGTAAGGGAAAAATATTCACCCGTGAGTCCGCGACGACCAGACTGATCTCGTGGGTGAGGTACTACGTTAACACAGAGAGAGAGGGCCTGAAAGGACTTTGAGGGTTCAACACAGAAACGCTACCTGAGCTGCACAGTTTGAGTTACCCGGAGCAGAGCTACATTGTGAGAACTGTAACTGGAAAGAGCTGAAAGAACTGTAACTTGTAAACTGTTGTGAACTAATGCTGAAGACCTTAAGTAAAGTACCCAGTAAGCTGATCACTGCCTGAGACTGTTTACTTCCAGCGTCGCAGAAAAGTCCCGCCTGAGGAGCCACTGACTGTCATCCCTGCACACTGGCTGGAGAGCTGCAGCTTTGAAGTAAGTGATCTGCACTGCACACAATCCCTCACCAGGCTCATTCATCACCACTACTCCTGCCCTGGGGGCCCTCAGCCCTACCCGAGGAGGGCTTATCATCCAAGCTGCCCCAAGTCGCCGTCCCCAGCAGGAATTCAGCAGCGGTGGTTCTATTAACCATATACCCCGGGAGGCATCATGGCAAATCCCCTGTAAATAACCCCTTTTTGGACTGATCCCAGACCACGGGACCGGGTCACGACTACCATGATACCCCAGCGATATAAACAAAATAAAAGGCGGTCTAATGGAGCGCTAAGAAGGAGAGGAATACTAATCTTATGTTAAAGCATCCAAACCTTTTTTAAGATGTTCCCTATACGCCACAACATGTTTCGACAGTCTACAGCCGTCTTCCTCAGGTGATATTGTCGAGCCCCAGGCTTTGGGGTACTCGGGTATCAGGCTCTGTGGTAGCGTTGCTGTGTTACGGGGAGTGGTGGCCGAGCCTGATCCCGTGTCCTGGGAGACACTTCAAAAAGAGATGTATTTACAGGGGAATTCTATATACACAGTTCATGTGATGCCACCTGTAATTTCTGGTGATGGGTCACCAGCGCCGCCACAGTCTGCTGGAGGTAGCTGGTAATGTGGCTAGGATGACTAAGCCCCTACCGGTAGGGTGATTCCTCCGGGGCAGCATAGTGTGAAGGGGCAGCTTGGAGTGGAGCTGTAGGTTGGGATGGGGAGTGATGGAGCAGGCTATGAGGGGCACCGGGAGCAGATAGGAAAGACGCACACACACTGGAGAAGTGTCTTTTACCCTTTTACTGTTTTACTGTTGTTACGGCAGGTAAAGATGTCCAGGGCACTGACAGGTGACCAGGTGCACAGTGAGTCCCCACAGCAAGTGGGTGTAAGACCTCCTCTGTATCTATGTGATAGCTGAAGCCCAGCCTGCATGCAGCCAGACCGGCTTCCTCTCTCTTCCTGTCTCTGCTCTCTGCTCTCTCCTCCTATGCAGTCCACGGGTTACCCTCTATGATCACTGTGGTGGAACACTGCTGTGTCTGGCTCCCTCTCTCTGACCCACAGGGGGACTGGGTGACTGAAGTCTCCACGGTGTGATGGGGTTTTCTGTGGTCCTGGAGTATCCCACAGGTGCGGATCCCCGATGTCCGGTACGTCTTTGGGCGAACTTCCACTAGTTCCTCACTCCCTTTAGCTGTCTGCTCCTTGCTTTCTGTCCCCACTTAGGCTTGCGGGACGTCAGAAGGGCCACTCCGGGTCACTGGTTCGGGCCTAACCGCGGCACCGACCACCAGGTCATCTTCGCAGCTCTCCTAGCATCTGCACACTCTCACTAACTCCTCCCCCAGTAGCAGTATTTATAGGGGATCTTGCCTAAGGTCAGCAAGTTGAGCTCCCCCTACTGTGCCGGGGTGGAAGATGTTGCACGTAGTAGGTACCTGCTGTGGAAACCCAGCTGTGCATTAGAGAAGTCTGTGGCTACCTGCGTGAGCAGGGCGCCACAATATCACCTGAGGAAGACGGCTGTAGACTGTCGAAACATGTTGTGGCATATAGGGGACATCTTAATAAAGGTTTGGATGGTTTAATATAAGATTAGTAATCCTCTCCTTCTTAGTGCTCCATTAGATCGCCTTTTATTTTGTTTATATTCATGGTATCCCTATTGAGAGGCTGGCAGGAGCTGCTGTGGGAAGAAAGATTAAGTTTTAACCCCGGAGCCATTCACTGGAGCGAAAGGACCTCTGGTTGCTGGGAGACTGGGACCATTAGCAAAGGACCTGCGGTGACGTATTTCCGGGTCCTGGTTCACGTAGGGTCGACTTCCTGGAAAGGATCGCTGGAGCGACGGCGATGGTGCCTGGCGGGATCCGGAGGTCTAAAGCCCTGACCATTAACTGGTGTTGTGCGGAGGTGCACAATACACCAAGGTGAGCGATACTGCTACCCACCAGAGACCAATTTAGTGTCTCAGGTGCTTCTCATTTGCGCCCTTCTGTTTTTGTTTCTTATATCTGATACCCCAGAGAGACAGACCCGGCCTGGTTCCCAAGTACCCCATAGCCTGGGGGCACATCATCACCATGGATGGGTAGAAATGCAAGACAATGACAAGGCTGTACGCTTAGTCAAGGAGCTGTTGACACAAAAAGGCTCACATCCTGGTCCAGATGCTCTACAAGAAACATAACAGCTGTGGAAGGAGAAATGTAGGCTGTTCATTTATAGAGGTAAGCTGTGCAGACGTTACACTAATCCAAGAACCCATGAGCTTGTCTGGCAGATAGTAGTTCCAAGAAGAGATGTCCAGATGGTCCTAAAGGCGTACCATGATGAAGCAGGGCATTTCGGGTGGAAGATGTTGGAGGTTCTGCTGAGAGAAAGATTCTACTAGGTTGGCATGAGGAAAGCCATTGAGAATTGGTGCAGAGACTGTGGCCCATGCAACCTGATGAGGAAGGATCGAGATAGCCAGAGAGCCCCACTACAGCCAATCGTCACCAGGCAACTGCTGGAACTTGTGGCCTTAGATCATATGAAACTGACTCCGGGTAGATCAGGCCATGTCTACGCCCTCACCATTGTAGATCAATACTCTCGTTTCTTGGTAGTAGTACCAGTGAAGGACTTAACAGCCAAAACAGCGGCCAGAGCCTTTCAAGCCCATTTTTGTAGACCTCATGGTTATCCGAAACAGGTGTTAACGGATCATGGGCCAGCCTTTGACACAGAGATATTTCAAGAATTTTGTAACATGTATGGGTGCAAGAAAATCAGGACTACACCGTTTCACCCACAAACAAATGGAATGTGTGAGAAAAGGAACCAGGTTAAAAACTTTGAAATTGAAAAAAGAAACCTGTGGTTGACAGACTTAGTGGACTTATATAATCATGTCCCTGTGAGTTCCACCAATTGTACACCTGCATATCTCATGAGAGCAAGACCTGGCAAATTACCCATTGACGTGGCTATGGGGATTGTGAAACCAGATGTAGACTCACCAGATTCTGATTAGGATTCAGAACGTCAATCCCAGTATCGCAAAGTACAAGACTGCGTAGAAAGAAGTTTGTCCCAAGCCAGAAAAAGACAAGAAAAATCCTATAATAAGCATGGTCCTGCAATTCCCCTAAAACCAGGTGATCAAGTCCTCAAGAGATAGAGATGTACCAAGAAACTTGATGACCAATGGGAAGCAGTGCCATACACCATGTTACCTTCTAATTTTGACAACACCAAAGTGTGCCTTGGTAGTAAAGATGGAGGAGAGACATCAGCAGCAGTTTCCAGAGACCATCTCAAGGTATGTCCTGATGAATTGAAATACCAAGAAAAAGTTCCAGAGGTACCTTTACCTGCAAAACCAAAAGAAGTGATCCATACAGTACTTGTAGATTTTCCTAAAATGTAGGCACAATACAACGGAGCAATTGTCATTCCCATGTTGGCCTTTCCCCAAACTGTGGTACCTGAACCAGCAAGACATCAGAAGATGCACCTGTAGAGGAACCAAAAGATCAACCCCCCTGCTACCAGTGAATTTGTCAGTCCCATGGTGAGACTAAGACCACACTCAGAGACACTAGCACTCTATAGATTCACGCATAGGATAGTGCTCAGTACACCCACTACACCTGTAGTAGACACTCAGGATAGGTCAGCAGAAACCCCTGTAGTAAGAAAGTCACAACGCACCACACAGGGTCAGATCCCAGCACGTTACAGGGATTAGTAGTGCAGTTTAACCAGGTTAAAATG
Source organism: Allobates femoralis (assembly GCA_033576535.1). NCBI lineage: Eukaryota > Metazoa > Chordata > Amphibia > Anura > Aromobatidae > Allobates > Allobates femoralis. The sequence goes on from JARQOC010000004.1 coordinate 101,050,983, forward strand.
TAAATATGTTTTTCCTTGTCTTCATATAAAAATGTAAATACGTAACTAAGCAACCTCCAAGCTTACGTGCCTACAGGACTTACTGTATAAACTTTTGAGCCTTCTTATTCTTGAACTTTTATTAATTCAAACATGGACCAACATGCCACTGGACTGGTTGTGGTAAAGACGATTTTGTATAATATATTTCTTCATCCGCCAAAGGTGGAAGGACTAAGCGCCAAAGTGACTGTTTTTCATTTTCTTGGTTTTTGTAATTTTTGATTTTTAAGGCTTTTACAATTGCAACTGTTATTTATCATTGTCATTGTTATATTTGACAAAAAGGTTTCCCTCACCTCAGTCCGGGAGTGCAGAATTTCACTAGGGGGAAATGTGGCACCCCACAGTCCAGATGCCATAATGTCATTATCGCTCTCGGGGGATAGTGTCATACCTAAGAGCAACAGAGGGTATCCACACCAGGCAAACCAAAGCACACAACACCTTTTTGCCTCCAGGCCTGAAGGGGAAGCTCTAAAACCCTGGTTCAGGGCAGCACCCCTATAAATTTTGGTCTTGGGCGGAGTCAGTTCAGTTCCTAGGAGGAGACTGGAAGACATCCTGTGGACTGGAGCAATATCTAAGCTTGTCCCAGGAAAGCTGAAGCCTAGCTTGAGGTACCCATAGGCAAGGATCTGAGGAAGTCATGGAGAGCCTCGGGAGTGGAGTGATGTAGAGAATGCCAAGAACCGGACACCGGAGTCCTAGACTGTTCATGGCCTAACGTCCCAGCAGCCAACACTGGAGAGTGGGGGATTCCAAGTCCCCCATCCACACCAAAGTGCCCAGAGGCAAAGCAGTGTAAAGAGCCCAGGAGCAGCTGCCAGAGAAGTGGGGCTGGAGAAGGACTCGAGCTGCCTGCCATACCGGCAAACTGCAGGAGAGAGAGGGGGCCACAGCTCAGTTTAAGCAGCAGCAGGGACCCGCAGAATGAGCACAGCAGGGAGGCCTCAGAACTTGCCAGGTGAGGAAAACCCTGAGTTGCTTCCAGGCTTTCAGGTTGTACCAGGTACCATCACCTGTCAGTGTCCAGGCTTGCACCATCAGTAAAGGACCTGGGGAACCAAAACCTTGAGTCTGTCTGTTATTTTGCACCCTCCATCTTGCACCCCACAACCTTCCAACACCATAGACTTTCCCGGTTGCCCTGGAGATATGCTTCACCCGTGGGAAGCGGTACCAACATAGCTGCCCATCCATCATCCCCAGTGGTTCAGGCAGCATCAGCCCAAATAGCCGAATACCACGGGTGGCGTCATGATCCATTATCCTTAAAACATTTCCCCCACATTTTTAAGTGACTCAGCAGGGCCATGGAGCTGGGTCTCAGCCCCATGATCCAGAGACTGAATAGCCCAGTTCAGACCACCCCACGGCCCTGGGGGCGAGTCACAGTGTCTCATAAAGAAGAAACTGGGCACTGACCTGCGGTGCAGTGGTGTGTAGCACAGATCCAGAAAGTGGCATTCTCCTCCAGCGGTGCACAGCTAAGACTGAAGATCCATGAAAGTAGCAGAAAGAGCGGCACTCAGGTAGATGAAGTGCAGTTGCAGCTGTATTAATTATAGACCCATGAGGTGAACAAGCAGGGAGGGAAGGAGGTGCAGGATGAAGGTGACCTTTACATGCCGACTGGTGCTTCTACAGTATTGTGGACCTGTAGAAGTGCCAATTGGTGTGCCGACTGGTGCTTCTACAGTATTGTGGGCCTGTAGAAGTGCCAGTTGGTGTGAAACGGCCACCGTTGTCCTGCACCTCCTTCCCTCCCTGTTTGTTCACCTCATGGATCTATAATTAATAAAGCTGCAACTGTACTTCATCCACCTGAGTGCCGCTCTTTCTGCTCCTTTCATGGATCTTCAATCTTAGCTGTGCACCACTGGAGGAGGACACCACTTTCAGGATCTGTGCTACACACCATCGCACCACAGGTCAGTGCCCAGTTTCTGCTACTTTCACAATGTGTCACTTCCACAGATTGCACCTTGTGTTGGAAGCAGCGCCGTACCCAGGGTGGCACCAGGAAGAGGAGAATTTTTTTTTTTTTGTAAAGTATTCCTCCTCCAAACTCTGCATGAAATCTGACAAGTTTTTGGAGTAGGGAGGGGGGTGCCGCATTCACTTGTAATCGCGCCTTTAAGACGTGGTTAAAAGTGAATGTGTGAGCCCTCCGTGCCCCGGCACATCCGGGGTCAGTGAAACTCCAGTCAGCTTCCTGCCTCGACGTGCCCCTGTGCTCTCCTACTTCAGAGCTCAGCAGTGTGATGATAAGTCACCACTGCTGACAGGACTCTGCTGCAGGAGAACACAGGAGAATGAAGAAGAGATCGGGTCCCAGGGGCGTGTGTGGTGCCCCACCATGTAGGTGCCACAAAAGGGGTACTACACCAGAAAAGAGGTGTAGTCACCACACTGCAATTGGAACAATGGTCACTAGATGGAACCCTAGAGTTAACACCCACATTCTAGAGTTGTAGGTGGGAGGGACCCCGGGAGGGAAGATAGTGACCTCTAGGGGGAACCAGTGAGCTCAGTTAGTGAGAGTTGGAGAAGGAGTAGAGATGGAATAGAAGCCAGGCAGCCAGCCTGAGAGGGAGCAAGGAGGGCCTCCTCGGCTGAAGGGCCCAGACCAAGCCATAGTAAAGATCCCAGAAGAGAGAAAGAAAGAGAGAAAAGGCAGCTTATATTGCAAGTTCACTCTAAGAGGGGAAGTGAGTAAACTGAAGGTTTGCCCCGAAGGAGGAAACCGGGTACTGGAGCCCACAACTGTGAGTTCCTATACGGCTCACAGAGAATCCGAAGAACGGGGATATTATAAATACGGCCCCGACTCCCAAAGAGCTCACAAGAGGGGAATCAGTCCTGCAGTCAGATCCTGTGAAGGACAAGTAAAAGGTTCAGCCGACGGGTACAAGGGAGAGGAGACTAGAAAAAAAGCAGCAGGAGGTCAGATCATCTTTAAGAGTCAGACTTCACTGCCACTGGGAGGCAAGGAAAGAAAGGCACATGAAAGGTATATAAGGAGGGATTCATCTACAGCCAGAAGTTCCATTTGCAGCATCCGTCACATTTGCCATTATACCATCTACTGCACTGCTGAACTGTATGACTTTGGAGAAGTTTCAGTAAAATTACCCGGTGAAGTGAAGTCAAGACTCTGCTGCGTTCTTTCCCATATAAACTGCTTTCTTACAGTATCGCTGCCCGGGCGGTCCAGTCCCGCCTGCGGAGGACTAATCCATCTAAGCCACAATACCATCGACCACCGGAGGACTGTAGCGGCGCTGGTGAGCATCACCAGACACTGCAGGTGACATCACGAAACAAACTTACAGTATATACTTTATCCATTTAAATTTCCCTTACCATTTCACCGCCAGAGCCACGGCCTCAGGCAGCCACCCGTGACATCCCTGACCGAGCCTGAGGGCTCAGTACCCTGCCCTGGGCGCGTCACCTGCAGCATGGAGCGTGGAGCCAGGTAAGCACTATTAAGCCAAAGATAGCATAAAGGCCATCCTGGGGGGAGCATAGAGAAGGTGGGGGGGTTATTTGCTTGCTCAAATTAGCGCTGCACAAAACAAAAAAATATGCAGCGTGTGAACGTAGATCCCCCACACACACTAGACCAGTGATGGCGAACCTTTCGGAGGCCGAGTGCCCAAACCGCAACCCAAAACGAAATTATTTATGGCGAAGTGCCAATACGACAATATAAGCTAAATTACAGCAGTAGTAATCATAAGCGCTGCACAGGGGGGAGAGCCAGCAGATGCTAACTCTCTTTCCTGTGCAGTGCTTGTAGTCCTGAAACATTAATGATCAATTCAATTATTTTAACAATTAATTGATTTTAAACTTACCTTTGCAGTCTTCTCTTCTCTTCAGCAGTGGTCATCCAGCTCATGTGTGCTGCACATTGAAGCTGAGCCGCTGCCACTGCCCTTTCTAGAAACAGCAGGTGGATTGATCTGTATGGAAAAAATGCAGAATATTAGACAAATAGGAGATAGATTTTATCATGGAATGCAAGCAGATTTCATGCTGAAATCCTGGTCCCTTTCCTTGCAGTAATGTGCTCCATCTTGACCCTCTCCTTGTAGCTATGTGCTCCACCCTGACCCTCTCCTTGTAGCTATGTGCTCCATCCTGACCCTCTCCTTGTAGCTATGTGCTCCATCCTGACCCTCTCCTTGCAGTAATGTGCTCCATCCTGACCCTCTCCTAGCAGTAATGTGCTCCATCCTGACCCTCTCCTTGCAGTAATGTGCTCCATCCTGACCCTCTCCTTGCAGTAATGTGCTCCATCCTGACCCTCTCCTTGCAGTAATGTGCTCCATCCTGACCCTCTCCTTGCAGTAATGTGCTCCATCCTGACCCTCTCCTTGCAGTAATGTGCTCCATCCTGACCCTCTCCTTGCAGTAATGTGCTCCATCCTGACCCTCTCCTTGCAGTAATGTGCTCCATCCTGACCCTCTCCTTGCAGTAATGTGCTCCATCCTGACCCTCTCCTTGCAGTAATGTGCTCCATCCTGACCCTCTCCTTGCAGTAAGGTGCTCCATCCTGACCCTCTCCTTGCAGTAATGTGCTCCATCCTGATCTTCTCCTTGTAGCAATGTGCTCCATCCTGATCTTCTCCTAGCTATATGATCCATCCTGACCATCTCCATGCATTTATGGCCCCATCCTGACCCTCTCCTTGCAGTTGTGCTCCATCCTGACCCTCTCCTGGCAGTAATGTTCCTATCCTGACCCCCTTCTTGTAGTAATGTCTTTATCCTTATCCCCTTGTAGTATGCCCCATCCTTGTCCCCTTCGGTAATGTCCCATCCTTGTCCCTTGTGGTAATGTCCCCATCCTGCCCCTATCATGTAGTAATGCCCCATCCTGCTGTAATGCCCTATCCTTGTCCCCTTGCAGCAATATGCCCCATCCTGCAGTAATATGCCACATTCTTGTCCCCTTGCAGTAATATGCCCCATCCTGCAGTAATGCCCTATCCTTCTCCCCTTGCAGTAATATGCCCCATCTGTGTCCCCTTGAAGTAATATGCCCCATCCTGCAGTGATGTGTTTCATCCTTGTCCACTTGCCATTAATATGCCCATCCTTATTCCTTTGCAGTAATATGCCCCATCCTTACTCCTTTGCAGTAATATGCAACATCCAGCAGTAATGTGCCCCATCCTTGTCCCATCACATAGTAATATGCCCCATCTTGCCCCCTGGTAGTATTGCCCTATCCTTGACCCCATCACATAGTAATCTGCCCCATCCTTGTCCCCATCACATATTAATATGCCCCATCCTTGCCCCCATCACATATTAATCTGCCACATCCTGCCCACATCACATAGTAATATGCCCCATCAGCCCCATTACATAATAATATGCCCCATCAGCCCCCATCACATAATAATATGCCCCATCAGCCCCCATCACATAATAATATGCCCCATCAGCCCCCATCACATAATAATATGCCCCATCAGCCCCATCACACAATAATATGCCCCATCAGCCCCCATCACATAATAATATGCCCCATCAGCCCCCATCACATAATAATATGCCCCATCACATAATATGCCAAATCCTGCCCCCTGTTACTATTGCCCCATCCTGCCCCCAGCACAGAGTAATATGCCCCATCCTGCCCCCCTTAGTAATGCCCCATCCTGCCCCCAGCAGAGTAATATGCCCCATCCTGCCCCCTTAGTAATGCTCCATCCTGCCCCCTTAGTAATGCCCCATTCTGCCCCCTTAGTAATGCTCCATCCTGCCCCCTTAGTAATGCCCCATCCTGCCCCCTTAGTAATGCCCCATCCTGCCCCCTTAGTAATGCTCCATCCTGCCCCCTTAGTAATGCCCCATCCTGCCCCCTTAGTAATGCTCCATCCTGCCCCCTTAGTAATGCCCCATCCTGCCCCTTTAGTAATGCCCCATCCTGCCCCCTTAGTAATGCTCCATCCTGCCCCCTTAGTAATGCCCCATCCTGCCCCCTTAGTAATGCTCCATCCTGCCCCCTTAGTAATGCTCCATCCTGCTGTAAATAGAAAGAAAAAAAAAAGTCATACTCACCTTCAGGGCCGGGCTGGGACCAAAAAGCAGCCCTGAAAAACAAGCCCCACCACCCCACACACTATATCACCTATCAGCCTTTAACAGTGAAATTTGCTTTTACGTTGTCATGACCTCATCACTTTCGCAGGTTGCTTTCAGATCAGCGGTAAACTGATGTTTGCGGCCAATCCATCAGGTGGCACCGCATCTGCCAGATCAGCCTACTTGCAGCCCAGATGCGGCAAGCCCAATGCATTGTGTATGGAGCTTGCAGTCTGGTGCGGCAGATCCAGCCCTTGCGACGGCGGAAAAAAACCCCACCACTTACAGCATTGTTTTTCATCGGCCGCAAGTACCGGATCTGCCGCACCTGGCAGAACACCACTTGCCGCACCAGACTGCAAGCTCCATACACAATGCATGGGGCTTGCCGCATCTGGGCTGCAAGTAGGCTGATCTGGCAGATGCGGTGCCACCTGATGGATTGGCCGCAAACATCAGTTTACCGCTGATGTGAAAGCAGCCTTAAGGTACTGTCACACACAGAGATATCTCTGGGAGACATTGCTTGCAACTCACTGGTTGCAATGAAATCATGGACACATTGTTCCATTTTTTGCCATGTACAAATAGAACAGGACAGGAGAAGTGGTACTGTGCAGTGTACATATATACAGAATAATACAGATACTGAGTATTACACCCAGTATACAAGACAGGAGAAGTGGTACTGTGCAGTGTTTATATACAGAATAATACAGATACTGAGGATTACACCCAGTATACAGGACAGGAGAAGTGGTACTGTGCAGTGTATATATACAGAATAATACAGACACTGAGGATTACACCCAGTATACAAGACAGGAGAAGTGGTACAGTGCAGTGTATATATACAGAATAACACAGATACTGAGGATTACACCCAGTACACAGGACAGGAGAAGTGGTACTGTGCAGAGGTGCAGAGTATATATACAGAATAATACAGATACTGAGGATTACACCCTGTATACAGGACAAGAGAAGTGGTGCTGTGCAGTGTATATATACAGAATAATACAGATACTGAGGATTACACCCAGTATACCGGACAGGAGAAGTGGTACTGTGCAGTGTATATATACAGAATAATACAGATACTGAGGATTACACCCAGTATACAGGACAGGAGAAGTGGTACTGTGCAGTGTATATATACAGAATAATACAGACACTGATGATTACACCCAGTATATAGGACAGGAGAAGTGGTACTGTGTAGTGTATATATACAGAATACTACAGATACTGAGGATTACACTCAGTAAACAGGAGAATTATACCCAGCATACCCAGGAGGCTGTGCTTTATAGATAGGATGCTGTGGTAAATAGATAGCCAAGACTCAGCCTGATCCTAAAGATGGGGAAAGATGAAAGGTGGCGGCAGAAAGTCCAGTGCTGGGCGTAGAGAGGAACAGAATCCATGGAGACACCGTGAAGAACACAGAGAGAACTCTCAGGAAAATTTTGTGATGCTGCACACTACAGACTGCGGGCCGTATACACATTAGAGACTGCAGACTGTAAAAACATTAGAAACTGCCTGCTGTATACACGTGACACACTGCAGACTCTGGGCACCTTACACACTGCGGTCTCTGGGCACCTTACACACTGCGGACTCTGGGCACGTTACAGACTGCAGACTCTGGGCACCTTACACACTGCGGGCTCTGGGCACCTTACACACTGCGGGCTCTGGGCACATTACACACTGCGGGCTCTGGGCACATTACACACTGCGGGCTCTGGGCACCTTACACACTGCGGACTCTGGGCACCTTACACACTGCGGACTCTGGGCACCTTACACACTGCGGACTCTGGGCACCTTACACACTGCGGGCTCTGGGCACACTACACACTGCGGGCTCTGGGCACACTACACACTGCGGACTCTGGGCACCTTACACACTGCGGACTCTGGGCACCTTACACACTGCGGACTCTGGGCACCTTACACACTGCGGACTCTGGGCACCTTACACACTGCGGGCTCTGGGCACCTTACACACTGCGGACTCTGGGCACCTTACACACTGCGGACTCTGGGCACCTTACACACTGCGGGCTCTGGGCACCTTACACACTGCGGGCTCTGGGCACATTACACACTGCGGGATCTGGGCACGTTACACACTGCGGACTCTGGGCACGTTACACACTGCGGACTCTGGGCACGTTACACACTGCTTACTCTGGGCACCTTACACACTGAGGACTCTGGGCACGTTACACACTGCGGGCTCTGGGCACCTTACACACTGCGGGCTCTGGGCACGTTACACACTGCGGACTCTGGGCACCTTACACACTGCGGACTCTGGGCACCTTACACACTGCGGACTCTGGGCACCTTACACACTGCGGACTCTGGGCACGTTACACACTGCGGGCTCTGGGCACCTTACACACTGCGGACTCTGGGCACGTTACACACTGCGGGCTCTGGGCACCTTACACACTGCGGGCTCTGGGCACCTTACACACTGCGGATTCTGGGCACCTTACACACTGCGGACTCTGGGCACCTTACACACTGCGGACTCTGGGCACATTACACACTGCGGACTCTGGGCACGTTACACACTGCGGACTCTGGGCACCTTACACACTGCGGGCTCTGGGCACCTTACACACTGCGGACTCTGGGCACATTACACACTGCGGGCTCTGGGCGCCTTACACACTGCGGACTCTGGGCACGTTACACACTGCGGACTCTGGGCACGTTACACACTGCGGACTCTGGGCACGTTACAGACTGCGGACTCTGGGCACCTTACAAACTGCGAACTCTGGGGATGTTACAGACTGTGGACTCTGGGCACGTTACAGACAGCGGACTCTGGGCACGTTACAGACTGCAGACTCTGGGCACGTTACAGACTGCGGACTCTGGGCACGTTACACACTGCGGACTCTGGGCACGTTACAGACTACGGGCTCTGGGCACGTTACACACTGCGGGCTCTGGGCACCTTACACACTGTGGACTCTGGGCTCGTTACACACTGCGGGCTCTGGGCACGTTACACACTGCGGACTCTGGGCACCTTACACACTGCGGACTCTGGGCACATCTGAGACTGTTGGTTATATCTTGTATACACAGCACTATACTGTATATACAGGTCCACACTATATATACAGTATATAGGCACACTAGTACAGCATGTAGTGTGGACCTGTATATACTGTATAGTGTTGTGTAGAGACAGACACACAGACACTGTCAAACACACAGATAGAGACACTCTGACAGAACGACACTCAGAAAGACACACACAGACATGATACTCACATATATCGGTAGGACCTGTGATGATGTCACATCAGGGGAGGCATCAGGGGTCACATGATCATCTCAGAGAGATCAGAATGAGATGAAGACGCTGGGAGGGCCTTAGAACTTCCCTTGTTGTCCTGATTGCTTGAGAAGGGCACTGCTCTGGGGAAACGGTCCGCCACCTTCACATCCGTGACCCCGCCCCTTTCATGCCGTGGCCGCTCAGTGACAGATTTAAAGCAGTACTGAGGCTGGAGGAGAGGGCGGCCCCCGCACCCTACAGGTGCGAGCCGGCAGATCAAAGCGGCAGTGTAGTGGCGAGGCCGCGTGCCAGCGGAGGCGGCTCTGCGTGCCACCCCTGGCACGCGTGCCATAGGTTCGCCATCACTGCACTAGACGGTCCTTGCAGGTTTAACTATAGGCCTAGTTACACACACACAGATAATTGTTCGCAGATCTCTGGTTGCAGTGAAATCATGGACACATAGTTCCATTTGTACACAGCCACAAAATGGAACAATGTGTCCATGATTTCACTGCAACCAGAGATCTGTGATTAATCTCTGCACAATTATCTGTGTGTGTGACTGGGCCTTAAGGCGGATTTCACATCTATGTTTTTTGGCAGATCAGGCAAACTTGAACTTTTGTACTTCAGGTTTGCCTGATCTTCCGTTTTTCAAATCCGGCGGAAAAAAAACAGATCCAGCATGCTCGCAGCAAGATCACGTTTTTTGCTAATGCATTTCTACAGGACTGCCAGAATTTTGGGGACACTTGTGTTTTTAGCCAGATCCGGCAAATCCGTCACTTGCGGCAAAGGAAATAAACGCTGCTCGCTGTGGTTTTTTGACTTGCTGCAAGTGCCGGATCTGTCAAACCCACAACTGCCGCACATGATCGCAAGTCCCATAGGGTATGAATTAGGCTGAATGCGGGCTTGCCGCAAGTGATCTGTTGCGCGGCAATTTTGCCAGATTATTATTATTATTATTATTAATTTATATAGCGCCATTATATTCCATGGCTCTTTACATGTTAAAAAGGGCAGACTGCTGCGATTGAAAAACATTGCTGATGTGAAAGCAGCCTTAAAAAAAGAAATGCAATTGTGGAAAGGGAAAGGGGAATAGTGTCTCACCAGTTTGCCTGGAAATGATGGCCGGTACCACGTGAATAGCATAACCCCTTTCCCTATCGCCAGTGCTTCTTTCACATCTTCCCTGGTTTTCTCCTCTGTGTTGCGCTGCATCCAGACACTTTTGGCTATTTAAAGTTGTGTTCATAATAATAGCAGTGTGTTGGAAAACATGAGTTAATCCCAAAATTTTTAATAGTTTTTATTTCCATGCATTGGGAACATTGCACGCTGTTTTATAAAACAAAACATGAAGAGAAATGTATACAATTTTTTACTACTTTACAGAAAATATTAAAATAAAAACAACAGTGTCTGCATTTGTCTTTACATACTCAAAATATATACTCTTTTCATTTTAGGATTTAGCATTCCTGTGAATCACTAACCTAATATTTAGTTGTATAACCACAATTTTTTTTAGAAGTGCTGCACATCTATGTTGCTTAAGGTCAACCAACTTCTGGAACCTGTTAACTGTTATTCCAGCCCAGGATGCTTTAACTACATCCCACAATGTATTTGCATCTGTTGCCTTTGCCTCTGAAATTGAATTTTTGCTATCACCTCACAAATGTTCTATTTGATTAAGGTCCAAAGATTGGGCTGGCCCCTCCATAACCTCAATTTTATTGGGCTGGAACCAAGATTTTACTCATTTACTGGTGTGTTTGGGGTTATTGTCTTGTTGAAACAATCATTTCAAGGGCATTTCCTCTTCAACGTAAGGCAAGATGACCTCTTCAAGTATTTTGATATATGCAAACATTGTACATTGGCAGTGAGTTGTCAGAGGAGAGAGTGTGTTGGACTGCCGTGCACGTGACAATGTAGTCAAAGAAAAAAATGTTTGGTACCGTGTTAGCTAGGGATGGGCGAATACTAAATTACTCGGACTCGTAGACTCTAACGAGTAGGATCTCGATACTCGCTACTCGTTGCGAGTCTAGTGAGTCCAATGCAAATGAATGGGGAAGCGAGTATTGCAGCGATTCCTCTGCTGCTGAACCCCATAAAGGGGTCTGGCAGCAGAGGAAAAACCTGCAATTCCCCATTTTATTCTTTAATGGCCACTTTACACACACCAACTTATCTGTCCAACTCCTGACCAACTTACTGGTTGCAGTGAAATCATGGACACATTGCTCTATTTTGTGTCTGTGTACAATGGAACAATGTGTGCATAATTTCACTGCAACCAGCAAGTTGGTCAGAAGTTGGACAGATAAGTTGGTGTGTGTAAAGTGGCCATAAGAGCCAGCAGCAAAAAGCCGCAGGCTTTTAAAGAATAGTTAAAAAAAAACCGATTGAACCGGATTGAACCGGTCCGGTTCAATCAGGTCCCATAGACAGTCATGTTAAAGTTAACCGGCTTGAACCGGACCGGGACAATCCGATTTGTTTTAACATGACGGTCTATGTAACCATATTAAACCTGACCGTTTTTTTCAATCTGAAGGGTTCCCGGCCTGCAATTCGAGACTTCGGCTGCGCTGCAGAAGAATCGGCTCACCTACCACCCTCCCTCCCGCAGACATTTTGGGCAAACTACGGTACCCAAAATCTGGACTCAGGCAGGAGCCATTTTCCGGAGGTCATATAGTTTAGCTGCCCTGCATCAGCTAATTAAGGTGAGTGATGCACATTCGTAGTTTTACTGTTAGAAGCATATAGCATCATCTTTCCATTGTAATCATACAGTCTGCATGGCCATGTGCATGCAGTGGTTGCAGCATACACATGCGTGCAGGTGACTATGCATAGCCCATGCTGGGCTGGCTCTTCACTTTTTTCATAGCTAACATGCTCGGCTGTCTCCGTCTCGTAAGGTTACATTAATATATTCTATGTTTGGCGAGTACCGAATACAGAATACAGGAGTAGACTCGCTCGTAATACTCGCTGCTGACAGCGGTCAGTTTTTGTAACGATTCAGGGACAATACGGCTGCATAGCAAACATGTTAGGTTGAACTGGATTGACATGGAGTCCATGACCGCGTAAAGCAGATTGTTTATACCGGGACTAAACCAGAGTGTACCGGTTTGTACAGATCCAGGTACATTAAACATTGATGTCTATGGTACCTGATTGAACCTGACCGGGTCAATCCGGGACAATCCGGTTCAAAGAAGTAGAGGAATAGAATCTACAATTGATTTTCATTGGACTCTTTACTGTGCGAGTAATCGCAATGAAACTCGCAGAGTAAGGAGTCGGCCAAGTACCCTACTACTTGCAGAGTAGCGAGTAGTAAAGAGTAGATTCGCCCATCCCTAGTGTTAGCCAGTTGAGAAAAAATAGATTACTATCAGTGGGAGAAACAAAAATAATGTTGTAGTTGTGATACCTTTTAATAGCTGACAAAAAAAATAATTTACGTAACAACAATTACTTTATTTTAGTTATAAAAGCTATCAAAACAAGATTATTTTTTTGCTTCCCCACTGAGCGCAATCAACACTGTAGTCAAGTAATGGTAATCTTCAGGTGATAAAGCCTTTAGTTTACATAAACAATAGCACACAACCCGACAAGAGAGGCATAGTTGATCTTTGTTTTTTAACCCCTACAGTATACTGTCCTCAGCTTACATAGCAAAAACATGCTGACAGATTCCCTTTAAAGCTACAAGTCTCCTGTCACTCTATGTGACCACGGACTTTTGAATCCTCACAGTGTGCACACTATGCACTGTGAGTATTCTCCAGCTATGGCGCCTGTGAGCAGTAGGTCGTGTAACTGCAAGTATGTGATTTGCATTCTTCCAGCCACATTCCAACTAGACTATGTATGATTTTGCTCAATACACTTTCATCTAGTTAGCATGTGACCGCATCTATGCAAATCACAAACTTGCAGTCACAAGACCATCACACCTGGCACCAGAGAATCCTCACAGCATGCAGTGCATAGGACGCAGGTTAGCCAATGTGACTTTTATTTTTTTCTGGACAGCTTATCAAAAAATCACAAACACACCATATTTTTTTGGTTGCATGGTAAAACCATATCATAAGTGATACATGTTTACAACCCATAATTCGGATATGAAGACATAGAGTGACTTCAGACTTGCAACACAAGGCTTGACAATCCCTTTAAACATCTGCGGGATTAGTAACAATTTTCAGATCAGCAGTGGTTTAAAATCCAGTTTATACAGGTAGACAGATCGATCAGAACGATCATTAATAGATTGTCATGTGTGCATAGGTTACCATAGCCATGAACAAACATCTTTGGTCCAAACCAGCAGATCATTTCACCAAATGGATGAGCATTTTGCTCATTCATTGGATGGTCAGCTGCTTACACTACATGATTATCAAGAAATGAGCATTCCTAGTATTAGGGTGCTTTCACACTAGCCGCGGTTTTTTTCGCGGCCGCACCTGCCGCAAGTGCCAAAACCGCACTTGCCGCACCTGCCGCAAGCCCGCCTATACATTGTATGAGGCTTGCCGCAACCGCGCCGCAACCGTGCAGCAAGTGCAGCCGGTATGCGGTAATCGTGGCAGATGCGTTTTTTTCACCGCATCTGCCGCGATTTCAAATAAACGCTGATGTGAAAGCGAGGCGCTATGCTCATTGGTCGCTGTGTGCTGGCGCCGACCAATGAGCATAGCGCCTCACTGGCCATTGAGATACATGGAGGACTTTGAGTTTCAAATTTACCGCTGTAAGTGAGGCGCTATGCTCATTGGTCGCTGTGTGCTGGCGCCGACCAATGAGCATAGCGCCTCACTTCCCATTGAGATACATGGAGGACTTTGAGTTTCAAATTTACCCCTGTAAGTGATGCGCTATGCTCATTGGTCGCTGTGTGCTGGCGCCGACCAATGAGAATAGCGCCTCACTTCCCATTGAGATACATGGAGGACTTTGAGTTTCAAATTTACCGCTGTAAGTGAGGCGCTATGCTCATTGGTCGCTGTGTGCTGGCGCAGAGCTGGCGTTCTGGCGGGGTGTACGTGGGCAATGACTCGCCGCGCGCCCATGGCCACAACGATGGAAACAGCGCCGAAACTTACGTTAGTGCGTTAGGGGAATTATATATTAGATTATTAATTACCTTCTTTATTGAGAAGGTTTATCACATGCACAATGAATTCTGGAGTAGGGAGACAAAATAAATATTCCAATTCTTGATTTTATGGCGTTCCAAGCCATTAACCTCCCCTTTACATATTCGCCCCTAAATCTGTGTAACGTAAAAAACAAAAGACTACAATAAATATTCAAACCACTAGGTGGCGGATTAGGATATTTCAATGCATGTTCATGAGCAAAGTGGTTTTGCATTTACTGTTTTCAATGGCATATAATTTTCTCAACAGTGATTCATGTGGTTAGACTTGGTATTGCAACTTAAACCCATTGTGATATTTTTACTTGAAATCTAATGTACAAAGCTGCGTGTTTGTGTCTGTATGTGTGTGTATGTATGTGTGTACGTATGTGGGTATATGTGTGTGTGTGTGTTTGTATGTATGCATGTATGTCCACTAAAGGAATCTGCACTGTTGCATCTACAATAACAAAATTTTGCACAGCCACTTCATTTGATTCAGGGAACGTCATAGACTATGTCTTGAGGGTAAATTTTAACATTGTGCTTTGCAGTCATTCGCCAAAACAGAGGCTTATTTACTGTTTGTGTCTGTGAGGTGCAAGGTGCTGCCTTGGCTGTTTTGACACTTAGCCTGGATATTTATCAGGTGGCCTATAGCAACCAATCACAGCTCAGCTTCTGATTGGTTGTTATAGGCAACAAAGGACATCTATAGCATAACACAGCTTATACAAGTCTGTGAAATATCCAGGGAAGCTTCCAAAGGCAAGGACTTCTGGAAAATGGTGCACTCTGTCACATGACTCTCAGTGAAGCAGCAGCCACACAAACCGCAAATCAACTAAGAAACCTCTGTGTTATTCTTCTAACAATCTGTAACATTTGAAATTCCCTGGAGATTTTGACAAAGTACAAAACTGATCACAGTGAGGACTAGAGGCAGATTAAGAGTAGCCAGGGCCCCGGGTTGTTTAGAAGACGAGGGCCTCCCCCAACCCCAAATATTATGTGACATATCACATGATCAATTTTTGAAAAATCATGTGATAGATCATGGAATTGGCACACAGAGACAGATCTGTAACGGCAAAAGAAGAACAAGAGCCTAGGGGCCCCGATGCGAAAGCTCCAACGGGGCCCCCAATTATTGCAAAACTTTAATAGCATTAGCCTTTTTCTATAGGCCAAAGGGACTTTTGGGGCCCCCCTAGGCAGCAGGGCCCGGGTGCGATCGCAACCCCTGCACCTATTGTAGTTACGCCCCTGCTTAGACACCAGTATACAACAGGAGTTGCACCCAGCCCCCTGTATACAGCAGGAGACCGCATACAGCCTCCAGTATACAGCATGAGGCCGCACATAGTCCCTAGTATACAGCAGGAGGCTGCACACAGCCCCAATATACAGCTGGAGGCCACACACAGCCCCCATTATACAGCAAGAGGCCACACACAGCCCCTAGTATATGGCAGGAGGCCGCACACAGCCCCAGTATACAGCAAGAGCCACACATAGCCCCCAGTATACAGCAGGAGGCCACAAACAGACCCAATTATACAGCAGGAGGACACACACAGCACCCAGTATTTTGCAGGAGACCACACACAGCCCCCAGTATAAAACAAGAGGTCATACACAGTTCCCAATATACAGCAAAAGGCCAAACACAGACCCCAGTATACAGCAGGAGCCTGCACACAAAACTCAGCATACGGAAAGAGGTCACACACAGCCCCCAGTATACATAAGGAGGTTGCATAAAGTCCTTAGTATACAGCAGAAGGCAGCACACAGCCCTCAGTATACAACAGGAAGCCACAGCCAGCCCTCAGTATACAGCAGACGGCCTATTTACTTTTACTGTGACTTTTATGTGCAAATCAAAATTCTTTTCTTGTGTGGGTGGTTCACATGTAAATAGGCACCCATTTCAAGCTTTAAAAACACCTCTATACTTGTAAACCCGTTCTGTTGTTTTCTTATGACTTGAAAAAGATGCCGCTACAGCATGGAAACATGTATTCTGAATAATAAAACCCTGATTGAACTACCTTGTAGCAAGAAACATTTTTCCATCTGGGCACTAATTTGACACGAGGGTTTCCGGATCTACAGTCCTGCTCATCGTTATTGGCACCCATGAAGTTTAAGTACTTATTGTGGAATATCCTCTGAAAAAAATGAATCAAGTGAAACAGCTTTTTTTTGTATAGAGCACCTATACAAAAAATCAAATGATAAAATAAACAATTTAAAATAAAAACAAAGGAAGGGAAAAATAGAAAAATCTAAATCTTGCTGTGACTCTGGTATTGACAACCTTTACATTAAATTAGTATCGAAACACACTTGAGAGTCACCTGTGATAAATTGTCATGCACATGTGACATGAATAAGTCAATGAATGATGACTTAAGAGTTTTAAAAATCCATATGTTAGGCCCTGTTACATTGACGCAAAGGTAAAGACAAAAGAGCCATCTGAGGACATCAGAACATCTATAGCAAATACTAGACTTCCAAAGAGTATAAGGCCGATTAATATCCCAGTTTCAACAGTGCACAATGTTACTAAGAAGTTTGCCAAACATGGAACCAACAAGAACCTACTTAGATATCAAGGAAAAAGGAAAGTTTACAAGAGATGTCTTCGAATGTTGACGTGAATGGTGGAAAAAACATAATGTCAAACATCAAAAGACCTGAAGGCCAACCTGGAACAGTATGGGGTCAAGGTTTTAACAAGTACCATATGCTGCATACTACACCAAGCAGAACGTTATGGGCACAGATCAAGAAAGAAATCATTGCTGAAGTTAATAGTTAAAAAGGAACAACTAATCATTGCCAAAGGGTACTTTGACAAGCCGCGATCCTTTTGGTAAAATGTTCTGTGGACAGATGAAACAAAAATAGACCTTTTGGCAATCCAAAGCAATAGTTTGTTTGCAAACAGTGCAAAGAAGCTTAAAAGGAAAAGAACACCCTACCAACAGTTAAGCATGGTGGAGGATCCATAATGCTGTGGGGTTGCTTTGCTGCATCTGTTACTGGAGGCTTAGAATGTATCACAGGATCACAGGAGAATTATCAAGAAATTTAGAGCAAAATGTCCTACCCAGTGTAAGAAAACTTGGTTTGAGTCCGAGATCATGGGTCCTCAAGCAAGACAATACTGGTTTAAAATGGCCAGCAATGAGTCCTGACCTCAATCCCATTGAAAATCTTTGGGGTGAGCTGAAATCTGCCTTTGGGAAAAAGAACCCTGCAAATATTCAAGAGCTTGAACAAACTACAAAGAAAGAGTGGAAGAAAACACCAGCTGAGAAGTGCAAGAAACTTCTAGATGGCTACAAGAAACATTTAGAGGCTGTTATCATCAATGCCAAAGGGTGTGCAATCAAGTATTAATTAGGGGCCTTTATTGTTACACATGCCGTTCATTCTGTTTCTTTTAAATTGCAAAATATAAGTTGACAAACAATGTTTTATTGTTGGATTACTTTGGATCACTAATTAAACAATCTAGAGATCATAACTTTGGTATGTTTCCATTTATTTTTGAAAATATTGCCCAGTCTATGAAAAAAACATCAATGGTATTGGTGATCGGCACTGAATATACCTTTAGTTTACAGCCCAAACTCCAAAAATGGAACAGACAAACTTGTTGCCAGCCTCAACTTAATATTTGGTTGCACACCCTTTATAATAAACAACTGCAATCAATCACTTCCTATAACCATCAACAATCTTACACCTCTCAACTGGAATTTTGGACACTTCTTTAGCAAACTGCTCCAGATCTCCCAAATTTGAAGGCGTCTTCTCCCTACAGCAATTTTAAGAAACCTCCACAGGTGTTCAGTGGGATTTAGATTCGGACTCATTGCTGCCACTTCAGAAGCCTCCTGCGCTTTGTTTCCATCCAATTCTTGAAGTATATTTAGGGTCATTATCTTGCTGGAAGACCCATGACCTAAGGCAAAACCCCAGCTTTCTGACACTGGACTCTACATTGCAATTAAAAATCCTTTGGTAATCTTCAGATTTCATGATGATTTGCACACAGTCAAGGCATACAGTGACAGAGGCAACAGAATAATGCTAAAGCATCTTTGAACCTCCGCCATATTAGACTGTTGGTACTCTGGTGCCCCTCTGGCCGGGGTGCCACAAGTGATACAGCATGTAATCCAATATGTATTGTTATGTCTGGAGGTAAGTGGAGGACACAGTGCTGAGACCCCCAAAGCACACTCAACACATCCGAACTTCAATCAAAGGGTGATGGGTGGAAGAGACCCACCTATAGGGCAGCCCCGCCTTGCTGGTTGGAGGGAGGAGTTAGGTGAGGGGAGGGTGGCAAATTAGGAGAGCTCTAGTCAGAACCAAGATGCACAGAGAAAAATGCTAGGCCGAGGGCCTGGTGAGACAAAACTGAGTCCAGCTGTGAAAGCTGGTCAAAAGAGCTAGCTGCAAGAAGGGGAACTCTGTCAGGGATCTTCAGGACCAGTCGTGAGGCTGGAGGTCACTTGACTCCATGTACAGTGGCTACCTTTGTGGACCTTCCCGAGGCGTATGGGGCTACCAAAGGGTCAGAGGACCAAATGGCTTGACTAGGGCTTCAGGAGCTTGGATCCCAGGAGTTGCTGCTGGATCTTGTCACTGGTGGTTCATGCCCAGGTCCGTGGCCCTGGTGGTCGCTGAAAAGTGTAGAAAGAAAAATAATAAAAGTGTATTGTTCATGATGCCACCTGCAGTCTCTGATGATGACACCAGCACTACTTCAGACCTCTGGGGATGGTGTTATTGTAGCTGGTTTGTCTTGCTCCCTGCAGGTAGAGCAGTGTCTCCAGGACAGTGATGCTGTATTCACTGGAAGGCGGCTCTGCAGGCGAGAGGCTGTATGATCCTTCACAGCCAGAAAGAATGACACACCACACATAGCTGAGCCTCTGTACGGGTTTACTGGTCACTTCCAAGTTCAACAACAGGTCTACAGTCACGGGTAGCTGGCCTGGGTAGTGACCAATGAATGGGGTGTTCGCCTGTGGCTCTCAAGATGTTTCTTTCTGCTTTGCCCTCTGTCCTTCCTAGTATTGAAGTCTGGCCTGTGTGAAGCCTGACCTGACGTTCTCTCCTCTGTAACTCTACGCTCTTGTAGGAACCTTCTCCACATTGCCACACCTCGGGGATTTTACGCGAGTCCTGTCTCCTTGTTTTGCTACTGTTACAGGTGACTGGGAGGCTGAAGACTCCTCAGTCTGACCGGTGTTGGCACTCAGAGTTAGACTTGCCTGCACTGCTCCTGGAGCCGGTACTCCGCTCCGTGGACTGGGATCCTTCCAGACTGGTAGGTAGACGGTCTGACGCCATGTGTCAGCATACACCCTCAGGCTCCCCTTTCTCGTCCGGGTCACCGCTCTTTCTGGGTGCCCTCCCTGTACGTTCCCTTGAAGGGTTCTCCTCAATCTCTTTTCTAATCTATTCAATTCTTCTCACTACTCTTCTTCGTTCCTGCTCTCCACTACTCACCTATATAACCTCCCACTGGGACCTGTTACCTTGGTAATGAGTTTAACCAATTAGCCCCCTGAGCTAGGTGTGTTGATGCAGGATGAAAGCCACATACGAACCTCCTCCCTTCACTGGCCAAAGGGATACCACACACACTGGTCTGGGTGCAGTACCCCTTCGTGGCACAGCGACCAGTGGGGCGCCACACAAAGCTGTTACTATAGGACCTGAGCCACCTGCCTGGCAGGGAACAGAATCCACGCACACTGAGGAAAGTGGTAGCATAGTGCCAGAACAGTGGAAAGTCAGCTGGAAGGCCATATACCTTGTATCTCAGCAAAGTGGAATCCAGCTACCTCTGGGCTGGACAGAATGTGCTCCTGGTATACACTGTACCCTTACTGGGCTGTAATCAACCACATCTGCAAGTAAAGGGTAAGAACCATAAAGACTGTTGTGTCATCTGCTCCTTTCATGCGCCCACTTGCACCACTGCCCTTATCCTCCTCCTAATCTCACACTATCAACCTATTGCACCTTCTAAGGCCCTACCCTGGCTAGAGAGGGTATACCAACTTGCTGCATCTCCATCTCCCCTTGGAAGTCCCCACTTTAGTCCCTGGGCATCTATGGGCAGAACTCCAGCTGGCATCACAAACTATCTCCCCTGTAAATATTCACCCTTTAACATGTCCAGTCAGGGCCACGACTCCTGCGCGCCGCCACAGTAATAGAGACACTCTTCCCTGGCCAGCTGAGTACCCCAGCCCTTCCAACTGCGACAGTACTGTGCTCTTATCTTTGTAGGCCTCATACTGTTCTCAACTATTAGGTTATAGGTGTCATGTTCTTATTGCCAATACCTGTTATTTGTCACAGGTGAGTTTGAATGAGCATTAAATGCTTGATACATGTGTATAAGAAAACAAGTATAACTGCAATATTTTTCGTGTCACAATTTCAAGGGTGCTTACACTTTCAGCCATTACTGTATATAAGTGGGAGTATAGTAACAACAATCCATTGTACTGTCACCTCCCAGACAATGGACCAGTGGTGGTCATAGATATTAAAAATTGTAATGTCCATTATTATTCTGAATGAATGAATGAAAATAAAGTAAAGCTCGTTTTGCGACTAAGCAAAAAATACCAATAAAAGTTCCAAGTCTGCTGTATGAAAATCTACTTACTGGTCATTATTGGGTTAAGACTTTCAGTGATAAGTATTTTTATTTTTGCTCTAATTGTATTTTTTGCATGGTATTTGTCATTCTAAATATAATATCATGGATTTTTATTTTCAATTCATGGATTTTGCTTTGTGGGTACTTTTTAAGGCTGAATTCACACCCAGTTCACACACTGATCACACTCCAGCTTTTACCCACAGCTGTTCGGTGCCGCTGCCGTCTGCAGTCTCTTTACTGTTTTCCTGCATAATGATTTAATCTTCCAGAGTAACAGTTGTTCACCTGCAAAACCTCAGGGCCGTTATGATCATTCATGCGGTCTTGCAGGTTAAACAACAGTTTCCCTGCAAGATTAAAATGTGATGCTGGTGTTTTTTTTATTCAGTAATTTCTGTTCTGAGTCTAAAATGAAATACTTACCGGTAGCTGTTTTTTCCAGAGTGGCTCTGGTCCTTTTCAACCACTAGTGATGAGCGAGCACCACCATGCTCGAATTGCTTGTAATGAGCAGCTGGACGCTCGGATTGGTGCGACTTGAGTTCCAAGTATAATGGAAGTCAATGGAGAACGCAAGTTTTTTTTTTGGAAATCTTTAGGAAAAATGCCATTGACTTCCATTATACTTTGGTACTCAAATCGCACTGAACTGAGCATCCAGCTGCTCTTCACGAGTATTGACCACCCAAGCATGGTGGTAGGCTAGGGTCACACTTGGTTTTGGACCCACGTTTCCAGGCAGTGCAAATACCAGACAGCATTAATGGCAAGCGCTGCCTGGAAACGTGGGTCCATAGCAACCCATTGTGTGCCTTAGTAGCAGCCACACACGAAGCCCCAGGAGGTGTGCTTTTCTTCAGTGCACAGGAAACGCTGCCTGCAGCATTTTCCTGTGCGCTGATGAAAAGTGGGCATCATGCAGCTGTGTGTGCGGCTGTGACTAAGGTACATAACTGAGAAATCACTATCCACCACCTCAAGGCTGTAGCGAGCCTTAGGCTGAGGTCAGACTTCTTTTAGAACCCACGTTTTCAGGCAGCGCTAATACCGGAAAGCATTAATGGCAAGCGCTGCCTGGAAACGGGGCCCCATCGTAACCATTTGTGTACCATAGTTACAGCCGCACACGGAGCCCCAGGAGGTGCACTTTTTCCTCAGTGTACAGGAAACGCTGCTTGCAGGTTTTCTTGTGCTCAGAAGAAAAGCATCTCTCATGCAGCTCTGTGTGTGGCTGAAACTAAGGTATATAATGGGTTTCTATGGGGCCCGGTTTCCAGGCAGTGCTTGCCTTGACGCTGTCCGGTATTAGTGCTGCCTGGAAACATGGGTCCTAAACCAAGTGTGACCCTAGCCTTAAATTCTGATTCTCATAGACTTACAATAAGAAGTGACATAAAAAACTCGCCAAAACATTGCCTGGTAAATATCCATTGCACCTAGCAGCAGACTGAGCACTGGTATACAGACACCTGTGTTGCCTCTCAGAGGAGCTGTCAGCCTGCTGCTAGGTGCAATGGATATTTACCGGGCAATATTTTGGTGAGTTTTTTTTCTAATTTTATGTCCTATTCAGTGAATCTTTAAGTGTTAAACAAACATATGGCAAAAAACATATGGTTAGGACTCGTAAGCATGAGGGCCCTTGACGGTGGGTTATGAGCTTATGTGTTTTGGCCCAAAATATCTAATAACACCTGTGAGGTAGCAACCGGGGAACCCGCTTGCAAAACGACAAGAACACGTGTTTATAAGGTTAACCAATGTCTACCCGTTTATTTTCACATATTAATCACATAACCCGGGTAGCATGTTTGACACATATCACATTGATTAACAACACTTTACATAAATACACCATACATTTACATTTAACATCACATAACACTTATATTGCACATAACGTTTTATAGTAACCCGGGACCTGTAACCATCTCTGTCCCCATTGGAGCTCTACTAACAGCTCCCGTGGTGGCTACAGCCTCCGGCCTACTTACACTATACATAAGTTACAGTACGATGATGACCCCTCCGGGTTCATAACAGGGATTGGCAAACCCCAGTAACCCGTGGCTGCGGCCTCCGGCCTAACCACGCGTTACCCAGTACGGGAGCCCTTCTAACCCCTGCTTCTGACCTTCGTTACATACGCCTCAACGGGCCCTGTGGGTCCCAATGGCGGTACCTGCCGCCTGGCTTTAGTCACCCCAGCATGATGATATACATTCACCCGTAGTCAGGAATCCTGCCTGACCGGGACCTTACACACCGTATGTGATCCATCATTCAAACGTCCATGGATCACACACCTGCTCACAGCCCACATCCATGGACTGTGGCCCCTCCATGGCCCATTACAGGGATTGGCAAACCATAGTGCACGGGAACCTCTACATCCGTTACCTACTAGGAGCCCTATTACCCCTGCCTCTGGCACCACAGGCACACCCACACCATTAGAGGTCGTGGTTGAGGGATCAGGTACCCTCTGCATGCAGCAGGGCAAGCCTCCCTCTCGTCCCAAGGACGGAACGCCTCCAACATCATCCATACTCGCTGGGTCACTGTCTCTCCACATGATTATACATGGGTCTTACATAGGTCATCATCTCTCATCCAGGGCCATTACTTAAGCCCTCATACACATAGTTTAAACACGTTCGGATTCATCAGGTCCTTTAACTGAGCACTCTGACTCGGACCTAAAGGCGGTCTATGCCCACCTGGCATTAATCACATACGGCTCACTCTGTTACACGGAACCGCTGTCTTACCGGGCACGGATCCGGGTCTCGCTACCTGTATAACGGGTCCACCAAGCGTCCCCCAAGGCTCCTTTCCCGGACGTGGTTCCCTCCACGCCCGGACCAGTCTCCACCGGGTTCAGCCACGGCTTCCCCACCAGGTGCTCACGACCCCGGCCCTCGGCACCGGCATGGAGCTAGCCTGCTCCCTTCACCATCTCAATCATGGCGGCATATACTTGCATTCACCAGTCCCTCACACAGACTGGCTCTGCTCAGCTCTCAGGCTGGTAATCTCTCTCAGGATCAATCTCTGCCTCCAGAATCAATCTCAGCCTCCAGAATCAATCCCTCAATCACTCAGGTGGCCGGCTCTTATCGTGCCAGCCACTCCCACATGGACACACCCCCTCAGCTGCTTGTAATCAGCCTGTCACACAGCTCAGGTTAACTCCCTGTGTTCCGGGTTGTCAGCACTCACTTATTACATCCTATTCCTCATGGATTCCTCGATCTCATCCCACTCTCACTGCCACTCATTAGTCTCATGAAACCTCATTGTGTTCAGGTTGGTTCACACAGTATTATCTTCACAGGAAAACCGGCCAGTGTGCACAGGATCATCCTCTGATCCTACATGTGATGTACCCCGGCCATGCGGATCATGCCGGCGGTGCCTCACACACCTCACATTTTTCATCTCTAGTGTTTTGTTGCATCTTGTTTATCTGCAGTTTGAGGCTGGGCCCTCTGGGGGGCGTCTGTCATTTGTGAGACATATAATCAGTGCTGAGCAGCCCGCTTGATCTAATAGCAGAGTGTGACCAATAGGCTGCTCTGACACTATGCTTCACAAACACCTGAGTGGCAGAACCCTATGGTAACCATGTGTCTATAGATGCCACCAGTCACCTCCCTGACAGCATGGCTGGACGCTGGTGCTACAACCGCCCCCATCTGTGGGTTGTAGGTGACTGAGCACCGGTATACAGACACCTGTGTTGCCTCTCAGAGGAGCTAGCAGCCTGCTGCTATGTGCAATGGATATTTACCGGGCAATATTTTGGTGATTTTTGTTTTCTGATTTTATGTCCTATTCGGTGAATCTTTAACCTCCCTGGCGGTATGATTATGTCAGGAATTTTGTACTAAAAGCGGTACCATTTTTTTTTGTAAAAAATTTCTTTCATGGGCAGAAATTTTATACATTTGTATTTCCCGCCCAGTTCCGCCTCCAATGAGCCGCTTCGGCTCACAGAGACGGAACCAGGAAGTCATATGGAGGCATCCGAAGGGGGCTCTCACCGGTGATCACAGCGGTGACATCGCTGGATCACCAGGAGAAGGTAAGGAGACTCCGCTGCTCCGAGCGTCAGGGGCGGACCTACCGTGGTGCAGCTGGTTTAGCTGCACCAGGGCCCCGACTGGGTAGGGGGCCCCTCAAGCATCAGTAGGGGGCCCCCGTGACCCTGTGACAGAGGAGAGGAGAGTAACTGAGGGAAGCATCCTGCTTCCCTTGGGTGTTCCCGCGCCTCCTCTCGTCTGCAGCCCAGGCCCTAACCCTAGCCCTAACCCTAGCCCTAACCCTAGCCCTAACCCTAACCCTAACCCTAGCCCTAACCCTAGCTCTAACCCTAAGAGAAGGGGGCGGCGCCACATCCCTATCATGGCGCCGGCGGCAAGGGGATGTAAGACCTGCAGCAGGGGCTGTCAGAGCCCAGTAATACCCCCCCCCGCTTCCGGACCTCACCCGTGGCTGCAGCAGGTGGCGCTGGTGCTGGGCACTTACAGCACCCCCCCAGACCCCCTCCTCCCGGAACTCACCCGCGGCTGAAGCATGTGGCGGCGGTGCTGGGCACTTACAGCACCCCCCAGACCCCCCTCCCAAAACTCACCTGCGGCTGGAGCAGGGGGCGGCGGTGCTGGGCACAGACAGCGGCTGCAGCAGGTGGCGCCGGTGCTGGGCACTTACAGCACCCCCCCAGACCCCCCCTCCCGGAACTCACCCGCGGCTGGAGCAGGGGGCGGCTATAGTGTAGCAGGGACGGCGGTGCTGAGCTCTGACAACACCCCCCCCCCCGCGGCCTCACAGTGAGCAGCAGCAGCAGTCGCGAGTATTCCCGAGTGTGACTCGGGGTTACTGCTTCTAGCAGTGAAAGTTAACCCTGAGTTACACTCGGGAATACCGCTGGGAAGGTTAAGTGTTTTACAATAAGAAGTGACATCCATTTACTCTGCAAACATTGTAGTGAGCGCACAGGTCATGAATGTGGTCATGTGGACAAGAAGAGAAGTGGAGCTTTGCTGAAAACGGCTAAAATGGCGACCAGAAAGTATTTTTGCTACACATGGAACATATATTAAGCTGAGGCCACACTTGGTTTAGGACCCACGTTTCCAGGCAGCACTAATAATGGACAGCATTAACGGCAAGCGCTGCCTGGAAACGGGCCCCATAGAAACCTGTTATGTACCTTAGTTACAGCAGCACACAAACCTGCATGATGGCTGCTTTTCATCAGCGCACAGGAAAACACAGTAGGCAGCATTTCCTGTGCACTGAAGTAAAGCGCATCTCCAGGAGCTCTATGTGTGGTTGCTACTAAGGTACACAACGGGTTGCTATGGACCCACTTTACCAGACAGTGCTTGCCGTTAACACTGTATTAGTGCTGCCTGGAAACGTGGGTCCTAAACCAAGTGTGACCCCAGCCTTACTGATATCTAACTGGTGGTGAAACAAAGAAAAAATATGCTGAAGTAGTAATTTTACTGATTATGAAGGAAAACAGAAAAAAAACAGTGGCACAGTGATTCTGCAGTTATAAGTCGCAGCATGACCACTGCGTGTGAACACAGCCTTAGGCTAAGGGTCACACTAGCGCTTGGATTCCGTTTGGGGACGTTACACGTCGCAACATTGCATGCAATTTGCTGGTTGCAGTGAAATCATGGACACATTGTTCTATTTTCTTGCTGTGTACAAATGGAACAATGTGTCCATGATTTCACTGCAACCAG
This sequence comes from Allobates femoralis, assembly GCA_033576535.1. Lineage (NCBI taxonomy): Eukaryota > Metazoa > Chordata > Amphibia > Anura > Aromobatidae > Allobates > Allobates femoralis. The sequence continues at coordinate 101,078,106 of JARQOC010000004.1, forward strand.
CAAATTGCCTGTGAAATTGCATGCAGTGTTGCGACGTGTAACGGTACCTTTAGTCCTACAAGCAATGCGGCCCCCCGATATCAATTTTTTTCTATGTGCGGCCCACCAACCCAACCGAGTTTGAGACCCCTGGTCTATAGTATACGGGGTCCAAGGATCCATTCACCAGCACTGAAACAATACGGTTGAGTTCTAGCCATCCATTTTTGAACTTGCATAAGATATGAGGTGTTGACCTGACGATTTGGGAGTGTAAGGGCGAGTAACAGAGCGGTGGCATGAGGGATGAGGGGCCCCTGCCTGCTAGGCCTATACATGTTACTGACCCATCTGAATCATTCTTTCGGCAGTAGTCCATGAAGCTAATACCTGCGCCATCTGAGTGTGGTGGAACGAAAAATGTATTGGAGCGGTTTGCATGAGGGATGAGGGCTCACTGCCCACTAAGCCTAAATATGTTACTGACCCACCTGACTAATTATTTCGGTAGTAGTCCTTGAAGCTAATACTTGTGCCACCTGAGTGCAGCAGAGCATAAAACTAATTGGAGTGGTTTCATGAGGTATGAGATCCCCCAGCCCAACAGTCCTACAATTTTTAGCCTTAGTAAATTGATGCCACTTTCATAGTGTCTGGCCTAATCTTTTTCTAATGCGGAGACACTTCTTGTGGTGTCTTTGTTGTGAGTTTTGTGAATTTATCAGGCCTCTCTCAGCACTATGCCTACACCTGTCACTCATATCACTGTTCCTGATCAATGCTTGAAATACTGGGCTAGGCCTTGTCCTATGCATCCATTATGCACAATGATGAATATTTTAACTGTGAGAAATATCACTTTTCCTGATGTCTGTCACTAATTTGAGCTGTTTTTGCAACTTTTGGGCCACTTCGAGGGAGTTTTTGATTTTGCCTTCAATTGATTTTAATGGGATTTGGAAGTTCTATGAACAGTTTGTTAAACAATTCGGTGATGATATGCTCATTCAGAGAACCGAACCTGAACTTCAAAAGATTCGCTCATCTCTAGTTATCATACCTTGCATGCGCAACTTTGCATAGCACTGGCAAATACACTGGCTTTCCTAAAGCATGTTATTATGCCCACAGTTGTGTGATAACCTGCTAATTGGGCCGACTAGTCGGGGAACGAACGCACCCTTGACTAGTCAAAGTCCAAATTTGCATCTCATGAGTGGTCTTTAGAAATACTTTTTCTATAGATCTGGTTATGTATGTTCCTACATAGAGGGACTGTTAGGCAGGGATTATAGTATGTGCACGGAACTACTTACAGATCTCGGGGAACAGAGAATCTGACAGGTTCCCTTTAATTCTGCTTAATATTTAGTGATACAATTAATATAAAATCATCACTGGACACAGTTTTGAGATTTGCCCCCTTCAGATTTATTCGGTTCTGTCTATTGTACATTCATGAGGGTTGATGAGGAAGTTCAGGGCTTGAGATCTGACTTTATTAAGGGGAGACATCTCCATCAGTTAGGCAGGGAATATAGTTATGTGCATAGGACTACTCATGGTTCAATGGAAACAGAAAACCTGACAGGTTCCCTTTAATTCTGGTCAATATTAAGTGATACAGTTACTATAAAATCATCACTGGACACAGAGATTTGAGTTTTGCCCCCTCAGATTTTTTCGGTTCATTCATGAGGGTTGATGAGAAAGTACAATACTTGAGACGTGACTTCATTAACATCATGAAACAATCACTGATCTCAGGGAGACCAGTCAAGGAAACACTGCGGGCAGCCGGCTAAAGCGCTCAAACACAGTGAAATCGTGTTTGAGACACCTAAACGAGGCTCCACGAACTCTATTTACATATATGTATTTCCCAGGGGACAATCCCCCTGGGAAATACAAATATGCAGATAGAGTCTGTAGAGCCTCATTTAGGAGTCTCAAACATGGGACCAACCAACACCAAAACCAGGTATCAATCCACAGACAGCTGGAATACCAAAATCAGGTATTCAGCTCGGTAGCTGTTTCGGGGTTTTGCCCTCATCAGTGTGGAGTATGATTCTGGCTAGGTGGGACTTGCCTTGGGGTGCTTTTTTTTTTTTTTCTTTTTCTTTTTTTCTCAATATTCACATATTCACTGTGGGGGCTTCTTTTTTTTTTTTCTTTTTTTTTCTCAATATTCACATATTCACTGTGGGGCTTCTTTTTTTTTTTTCTTTTTTTCTCAATATTCACATATTCACTGTGGGGGCTTTTTTTTTTCTTTTTTCTTTTTTTCTCAATATTCACATATTCACTGTGGGGGCTTTTTTTTTTTTTTTTTTTCTTTTTTCTCAATATTCACTGTGGGGAGACCTCTCTTCATGCCGTCCGTTGTTCATCTCTATTGTCTGACGTGGCAGCGTCTGCGTCTATGAACTGCAATGAGAAAACATGAGTTAATATTCTGCCAACAAACTATACATAGAGATGCTAGATGTGGCATATATATTTGCCTGTTCTACGGGTACGGCATTTTTGGGGGCTCCTCCAGGTTCTGCGTCGTCTCCTGGGTCCGCTATGTTCTTCCCTCATTCTTGAAGGCACAGTTGTTTCTTTTCTTGACAGACCAGGAGACAGATGATGAATGATGGCTGCTGGGCTCTGGAGGGAGTTTTATAGCCACAGACTGTTGTGACCTCATAAAGCAATGACAGAGCAAGCGGGTGTGGCTGGATGACCTAAGTGATAGTGAACTTTTCATGAAGCTGTGATGTCATCGCACTTCTGAACATTCTATTTGGAATCCTGCATTCATCAGCCTCATTCAGCTCTTGCTCCTAAGAAAAACAACATTACAATATCAACATGGCGTCTAGAAGGAGTTATAGAAGCGCGACTGAGGATCAGGAGGAGGGGTCACCGTCGTCACCATGTGACCCATAGAATAGGTAAAGAAATAAAACGACACAAAATAGGAGGAAAAATGTTTAGACAGAATGGATCTGAGGGATAACCAATATGGCTGCTGATAAACACCGATCCTCTCCATTCCACTCAGCTGCTAACTTGGGAGACTTTGGGGAAGGCTAGAAGTGAGCTCTTTATCTAGAAAGGCAGTCCTGTTGATGGTTATCTTATTTTTGGCTAAAACCACTGTGGAACATCCATATTAGGATAGTATATGATCCTATTGGGTGGAGTATGACACTAGCATTACCGTTTAGGTGTTCATTGGCTGCTTCTCTCATGGCTCCACCCCCTCGGAGCCTCATTTGTCAAAACAACAAACTTGTTGCCCACATCAACCAATGCAGTAGTCCAAGCAAAGCCAGGGGTTTATTGCCAAATGAAAAATAAGCAATATTTTAAAGCCAACAATCTTGATGGTTAAGGACTAACCCCAAAACACACTTTGGGTTTGCTCCATCTGTCCTGACAAAAGGTGACTGTTAGTAAATAGGCTAAGGAGGCGGAGGAGGACACAGGGATTCTCTTTTTGGCTATCTTTGACATGATCATGCCATACCTCATTGTCAGATTTAGCAGCAGAACTGGTCTTGTTGCCCATAGCAACCATCAACAATGTAACATTCCGAGCTGCATTAGGAGCAAAACCTGAGCTGTGATTGGTTGCTACAGGCAACAAAGTTATCCTAAATCAGCCCGGTGACTGACTGTGTCCTCTGCGGTGCGCTCCTTTCAGGGAACAACAGAATATTTATCATTTTGGGATATTTCTAGATTTTGAGTAGGAATGATCTAGAGGCAGAATCTGACGTATTTTTCTGTTTGCCGTTCACAGACGCAGGAATCGCCGGCTGAGAAGTGAGAAGGGGACGTCTCCCGCCAGCGATGGCTCTGAACAAATCATCCACCTGTGATCAATGTATCAGAATAAAAATAATCATTCATCATCGTTAAGTGGCCGGAGATAATAAATGACAAATGCAGCAGAACTTGGTTCCCGTGATTTCATGACGCGGCGTTTTCTAACTTCTATTCAGGCTGAATTCCCCCAACAGATATGCTGGGACTTGTAGTGTCTATACACATCTATACTATGTTACAAGTCCAGTAACAGAGTAATATGTTATATCATAATATATACATATACAGTATCTCACAAAAGTGAGTACACCCCTCACATTTTTGTAAATAATTTATTCTATCTTTTCTGAAGATCTGACCCTTTGATACAATGTACAGTAGTCAGTGTGAAGCTTGTGGTGTCGCCTACATAACTCAACACAGCCATTAATGTCTAAACCACTGGAAATAAAAATGAGTACACCCCTAAGGGTACCTTTACATACCGCCACAGCGGCTAGCAACAGGTATCCACCGCACGTGCACGCGCACGTTTTTCAACGGTGGATACCGATCGCCGATGCCGCATATACACGCCGCCACAACTTGCTCCACTGAAGGCATCTTTGTTCCCCGGAAATGCCGACGGGTGCCGCGGCTTATTCCCTGTAGAATACCTTCGCTACTTCACACGCCGCTACCACAAAGGAATATGGGCGTACATATTTCGCGCCGTAAGTACATAGGCGTAACAGAGTTGTGTATTCCGTGATGCACAAGCATTGATTGGACAATGCAATAGTGTCATGATTGGCCAGCCTGCGCAGGAAGGCTGCCTAATACATGACGCCATTGCAATTGTGGACTGTGAATGGATAGCTCTTTAAATATGGCGTCCTGTGAAGGGACAGCCAATCGTAATGCAGGAGCCTCCACCAATGAACGCTGATGGGGCGCGGTATCCATGACGCCGTGGCACGCCCCTGGGAATTCGCTAGGCCACGCAAATACCTTGCCTGTGCCCCGATTACACGCCACCACCATAGGTATTGTGCCTTCCTGTTTTTGAGCACGGCTCAGACACAAGTATTCGAAGGAACTGTAGGACACCGGGAGGAATTTCCCTATTTACATGCCGCCATTTCGTAGTAATTTCATGGCAACAGGCACAATTGTCCCCAGTGCCTGGCAGTTTCTGCCTTCCTGTGGCGGCGTGTAAAGGTACTCTAAGGGAAAAAGGCCAAATTTTGCTAAAATATTTTGTGTGGCCACCATTATTTACCAGCACGACCTTAACTCTCTTGGACCTGGAGGTCACTAGATCTTCACAGGATTCGCTGGATCCTCTTCATCCTTCATAATGACGAAGATGGTGGATGTACTGTAGAGACCTCGCGCTCTTCCACCTTCTTTTTGAGAAGGCAGCATAGATGCTCCATAGGGTTCAGGTCTGAAGATGCTCGGCCAGTCCCGCACCTTCACCCTCAGTGTCTTTTGCAGTGACTTCCACCATTAACCCCCTTCATCCTGCGCTGACCACTGAGCCTCCATGCTGCGCTGACCACCTCATTCCCGGTTCAAGCTTCCATCAACGATGGGTGAGACCGGGGGAGACTGGAAGGGGGTGTGTAGGTGTGTGTCTTTGTGTGTAGATCTGTGTGTGTAGGTGTGTGTGTGTCCAATTAGCTGCCCCCCGCATCCCGCATCCCGCCGCCGCACCGATCCTCGCCCTCCGATGTGATAGCATCAGGCACTCATCTAGTATATATATATCCTCCTTGAGGCTGTCTTGGGCTAATTATGTTATACGAGGCTATGCTGTAAACAGCACCCCCATAAACAGCACAGTACCCCCATATACAGAACAGCACCCCCATAAACTGCACAGTACTCCCATATACAGCACAGAAGCCCAATATACAGTACAGCACCCCGATATACAGCAGAGCCCCCCCACATACAGCACCCCAGCCCAATATTCAGCACCCCCACATACAGCAGACCCCGCCAGATACAGCAGAGCTCCCCATATACAGCAGAGCCCTATATATAGCAGAGTTCCCCTATATACAGCACTGCAGCTCCATGTACAGCAGACCCCCCATATACAGTACCCCAGCCCTACATACAGCAGAGTCCCCCACATACAGCAGAGCTTTCCTTAGTAATGACTGTGTCTCAATAAACTTCTCACTTTGAAGCAAAAGAAACCCTTATACGTGTGCTTTGATTCTATCGTCTATAGCAGGGGTCTCAAACTCGCGGCCCCTGGGCCGCAAGCGGCCCGCCACACTCCTTACTGCGGCATGGGGCACCATGAAAGAGAAATGCATGCCCCGGGCCATTATATATGCAGCCGCCGCGGTACCGCTTTACTGTGACAGGTACCGCCGGCTCAGCTCACACAAGCGCCTTCGCGCCTGTACATTCACGGAAGCAGGCGGCCGGCAGACCAAGCCGCCTGTGACGTCACAGGTGGCTTCTGATTGGTCCGCCGGCTGCCTGCTTCCGTGAATGTACAGGCGCAAAGGCGCTTGTGTGAGCTGAGCCGGCGGTACCTGTCACAGTAGTCACAGTAAAGCGGTACCGCGGCGGCTGCATATATAATGGCCCGGGGCATCAGGTGTGTATGAGTGAGTGTTAGAGAGAGAGTGTGAGTATGTGTGAGTGTATATGTGAGTGAGTGTGTATGTGTATAATAGTGAGTGTATTTTGTGTATAATAGTGTGTATGTGTATAATAGTGAGTGTATTTGTGTGTATATGTGAGTGAGTGTATAATAGTGAGTGTATTTGTGTGTATATTAGTGAGTGTGTATGTGTATATGAGTGTATGGTGTATTGTTATATTTGTGTGTATATGTGAGTGAGTGTGTATGTGTATATGTGATGAGTGTATTTGTGTGTATAATAGTGTGTATTGTATTAGTGAGTGTATTATGTGATGTTGATGTGTATGTGTATAATAGTGAGTGTATTTGTGTGTATATATGTGTGTAGTGTATAATAGTGAGTGTATTTGTGTGTATAATTAGTGTATGTATAGTGTGATGTGTATAATGTAGTGTATTTGTGTGTATATAGTGTGTATGTGTATAATAGTGAGTGTATTTGTGTGTATAATAGTGTGATGTGTATAATAGTGAGTGTATTTGTGTGTATAATGTGTGTATGTGTATAATAGTGGTGTATTTGTGTGTATATAGTGTGTATGTGTATAATAGTGAGTGTATTTGTGTGTATAATAGTGTGTATGTGTATAATAGTGAGTGTATTTGTGTGTATAATAGTGTGTATGTGTATAATAGTGAGTGTATTTGTGTATATGTGTGTATGTGTAATAGTGAGTGTATTTGTGTGTAATAGTGAGTATTTGTGTGTATATTAGTAGTGTGTATGTGTATAATAGTGAGTGTATTTGTGTGTATAATAGTGTGTATGTGTATAATAGTGAGTGTATTTGTGTGTATAATAGTGTGTATGTGTATAATAGTGAGTGTATTTGTGTGTATAATAGTGTGTATGTGTATAATAGTGAGTGTATTTGTGTGTATATGTAATAGTATATTGTGTATGTAGTATGTGAGTAGTGTGTATGTGTATAATAGTGAGTGTATTTGTGTGTAAATAGTGTGTATGTGTATAATAGTGAGTGTATTTGTGTGTAATGTGTGTATGTGTTATATAGTGAGTGTATTTGTGTGTGTATAATAGTGGTGTATTGTGTGTATATGTAGTGGTATGTAGTTTGTGTATATGTTGATGTATTTGTGTGTATATAGTGAGTGTTATGTGTATATAGTGAGTGTATTTGTGTGTATATTGAGTGAGTGTGATGTGTATAATAGTGAGTGTATTTGTGTGTTATATGTGTGGTATTGTGTGTATATAGTGATGTGTATGTGTTATAGTGTAGTTATTGTGTGTGTATATAGTGGTGTTTTGTGTATAATGTGATGTATTTGTGTGTATAATAGTGTGTATGTGATAATAGTGAGTGTATTTGTGTGTATAGTGTGTATGTGTATAATAGTGAGTGTATTTGTGTGTATATGGAGTGTGTATGTGTATAATAGTGAGTGTATTTGTGTGTATATGTAGTGTGTATGTGTATAATAGTGAGTGTATTTGTGTGTATATGTGTGGATGTGTATGTGATTTAGTGGTGTATTTTGTGTATATGTGGTGAGTATTTGTGTGTATATGTGAGTGAGTGATGTTATTGTGTTATTAGTGATGTATGTGTTATAGTGGTGTATTTGTGTGTATATGTGATGAGTGTGTAGTGTATAAAGTGAGTGTATTTGTGTATAATAGTGTGATGTATAATAGGAGTGTTTGTGTTTATAGTGTTGTATATAGTGATGTATTTGTGTATATGTGAGTGTGTAGTGTATATGTGATTTGTGTTATAGTGAGTGTGTATACGTATATAGTGAGTGTATTTGTGTGTATATGTGAGTGTGTATGTGTATAATAGTGAGTGTATTTGTGTTATATGTGAGTGGTGTGTATGTGTATATATGTGAGTGTATTTGTGTGTATATGTGTGAGTTTTGTGTGTAATGTGAGTGAGTGTGTATGTGTGAGTGTGTATATGTGTGTGCGTGTATATTTGTATGTGAGTGTGTATATGTGTGTGACTGTATGTATATGTGTGAGTGTATTCTTGCGCCGCCTGAGCGGCACATCGCCGGCGGCTGGTGCAGGGTGCAGGCTGGTGCCACGTGCTGGCTGGTGCCGGCTGCCGGGTGCAGGCTGGTGCCATGTGCTGGCTGGTGCCGGCTGCGGGGTGCAGGCTGGTGCCATGTGCTGGCTGGTGCCGGCTGCCGGGTGCAGGCTGGTGCAACGTGCTGGCTGGTGCCGGCTGCCGGGTGCAGGCTGGTGCCGGCTGCTGCCAGCAAGCGGAAGACTGGGAGCCACAGAGGAAGAAGCTGCCAGAATGAGAAGAGTGGAGTCAGGTAAGGTGCTGTTACAGCCGAAGATAGCAGCCTGGACGGGGAGGGGAACGTGACCGCTGAAAGTGCCTAGGGCGGCAGGAACTCCAGATATGGCCCTATGTAAGTGTGTCAATGTGTGAGTGTATATGTGTTTGTGTGAATATGTCTGAGGATGTATATGTGGATGTATGTGAGTGTGTGTGAATGTGCGGGTGTGTATATATGGGCTTGTCCACACACCTGTGCTCTCAGTATTTAGCGCTTCTGCGCTAAATACTTAGGCTTTGACAGAGAAGCGCAGGTGCGTGTATGCGGCCGCTTTCAGCAGACGCTGTCCCTGGTTACCCGATGTGTATCGTGGTAACCAGTTTATACAGCAGCCTGCATAGTGTGCGCTTATCCAGAGCGCACAGGGAAACACTGCAAGCAGCGTTTCCCTGTGCGCCCGGGATAAGCGCACACTATGCAGCCTGCTGTATAAACTGGTTACCACGATACACATCGGGTAACCAGGGACAGCGTCTGCTGAAAGCGGCCGCATACACGCACCTGCGCTTCTCTGTCAAAGCCTAAGTATTTAGCGCAGAAGCGCTAAATACTGAGAGCGCAGGTGTGTGGACAAGCCCTATGTGAGTGTGTGTGTGAGCGAGAGAACAAAAAGAACAGAGACCAGGACATTACTACAAGATGACAAGGGAGGGAACATTACTAAAAGATGGGGACATTACTACAAGAGGAGGACCAGGATGGGGGACATTAATATAGGATGGGGACCAGGATGGGGACACATACTACAAGATGGAGACCAGGGTGGGGACATTACTACAAGAGGACCAGGATGGGGACATTACTACATGATGAGGATCAGTTTGGGGGACATTACTACAAGAAGGTGATCAGGATGGGGACATTACTACATGATGAGGATCAGTTTGGGGGACATTAATATACAATGGGGACCAGTATGGGGACATTACTACAAGATGGAGACCAGGGAGGGGACATTACTACAAGAAGATCATAATTTGTACTTTACTAGATTGAGCAAAAAATTCTGGTATTGCTAAAATGTCACTTAGGGTACCGACGGGGGTCCATCAAAAAGATAGAATCTGGCAGCATTAATGCAGTGTAACCGTAATGAAATGCTGCGTTACCGCTGCCAATACAATCCTGTGGGTGACGAACCCCCGAGTGCAGTCAAACGCCGGCATGTAATTGCCAGGGTTTGAAAGCTTGCGCTATTTAAAAGGGATCACATGACATGTGCTTCTGCGTCATGTGGTCCCCTTTTAAATAGCGCAAGCTTTAATTCCCTGGCAATTACATGCCCGCTTTTGACTGCGCTCAGGGGTTCGTCACCCATAGGATTGTATTGGCAGCGGTAAGGCAGCATTCCATTACAGTTACGCTGCATTAATGCTGCCAGATTCTATCTTTTTTACGAACCCCCCTGAACGGAATCCAAGTGCTAGTGTGACCCTAGCCTTAGCAATATCAGTTTCTTAGTCTTTTCCCACCTCCAGATAATTTCATTTGCTGTACCTTTTCAGGTGGTTTCACAATATTGCAACAAAAAAGAAAATTAACTGATGGCTATGATAACTTTTCCCCGTACTTAGTAATCAGCATAATAGGACTTTCTGTATAGATGGTGACGATATGGGATTGCCTTGGTCTCAGACATTTTGCTTTCCCTAACATCAGATGCTTAAACCCCAGAATAGCACTGCAGACATCAGATTTATACCAGAATCCTGAGCAGCCGCCAGAGATTAGGTACGAACAGTACAAGCTAGAAAGGTTCATAATATTACATTATTATTGTGTTAATGGCTTTGGAAAACTGTGCTAAATGTCTTCACCAATGCAGATTTATTCAAGAAGGCAGTTGTTGCAATCTGGATAAGGACCCTGGAGTCCTTATCTCTCACCTTTAAGAGTCCATCCTGAAGAGAGCCCACATTAAACCTTAAGCGGTTTAATTATGTCGGCACTTAAATGATGGAAGAGTAATAGGAGCTCGGTGGAGAGGCCATAGAGGAGTAGATAGAGGTTTATGGACAGAAATAGAGAACAAACACCATAAAAATGTAATATATGGGAAAAAGAGCTCTTCTAATACAACTGGGACTGCCTTTTAGCGTATAGCATATTTTTGCTATAATTTTTATCAATGAGAGACAGATGTTTCTCTACTTGTGTAATTATTTAAAATAATTTGAAAGTATTAAACCATGGAGATTTGGGATACATTAAGACTATGTACAGTATAGAAACAGTCTTTTAAGGCCGCTTTACACGTCGCAATATCGTTCCGATATTGCATACAATTTCACGGGAGCGTGCACGTTTTTGGCACTTGTCCAAAATCGCATAGGAGATGTTACACAGAGAGATATCGGCAGGCAACGCAACTATGATGTTGTACACTAGGGATGGGCGAATCTACTCGCTAGGATTCGTTACTGGGCGAGTAATAAGGGACTCGCAGGACTCGGTACTCTGCGAGTTTCCCAGTGATTACTCGCACGAGTCCAATGCAAATCATTGGCAAACGCTGACAAAACTAGGATTGCCATTGTTTGCATTAGACCTGGCTACTGTGCCAGTGATAGCAGGGAAACTCGCAAAGTAACTGCTGTTTCTTTGCGAGCCGAGTCCAGCTGTCTTCTCTGTGCAGCTCCAGGGTCCTAGAGCCCGCCTGCTCACAGAGATGATGTAGCAGTGCTGAGATTGTTCTCAGTCTGCTCATTCCCTGTGCATAGACATCTATATTTATGCACAGGGGATGTAGCAGAGAGGACATCGCGTTTTGGACTACGTCGGACAGAAGAGGATTTTTTTAATTAAAGATGGAGTCCCTAATGGCTTTTTTTTTTTATTTCAAATAAAAAATTTTCTCTGTGTTGTGTTTTTTTAACCCTTTATTGGAGACTAGTAAAAAGGCCCGATGCAATTGCATCGGGAGCGGGGTGAAATGAATTGTGTGTATACAGGCGGGTCAGTGGGTAGCATAGTATACAGTGGGCTGTGTGGGTAGCACAGTATACAGGCGGGTCTGTGGGTAGGAGATTATACCGGCGGCTCTGTGGGTAGCAGAGTATAGAGAAGACTCTGTGGGTAGCAGAGTATACAGGCATGTGTGGTGGTGGCGGCAGAGTATACAGGCGTGTGTGGTGGTGGCGGCAGAGTATACAGGCGTGTGTGGTGGTGGCGGCAGAGTATACAGGCGTCTGTGGTGGTGGCGGCAGAGTATACAGGCGTCTGTGGTGGTGGCGGCAGAGTATACAGGCGTCTGTGGTGGTGGCGGCAGAGTATACAGGCGTCTGTGGTGGTGGCGGCAGAGTATACAGGCGTCTGTGGTGGTGGCGGCAGAGTATACAGGCGTCTGTGGTGTGGCGGCAGAGTATACAGGCGTCTGTGGTGGTGGCGGCGGCAGAGTATACAGGCGTCTGTGGTGGTGGCGGCGGCAGAGTATACAGGCGTCTGTGGTGGTGGTGGCGGCAGAGTATACAGGCGTCTGTGGTGGTGGTGGCGGCAGAGTATACAGGCGTCTGTGGTGGTGGTGGCGGCAGAGTATACAGGCGTCTATGGTGGTGGTGGCGGCAGAGTATACAGGCGTCTGTGGTGGTGGTGGCAGCAGAGTATACAGGCGTCTGTGGTGGTGGTGGCGGCAGAGTATACAGGCGTCTGTGGTGGTGGCAGAGTATACAGGCGTCTGTGGTTGTGGGAGAGTATACAGACGTGTGTGGCGGTGGGAGAGTATACAGACGTGTGTGGCGGTGGCAGAGTATACAGGCGTGTGTGGCGGTGGCAGAGTATACAGGCGTGTGTGGCGGTGGCAGAGTATACAGGCGTGTGTGGCGGGGGCAGAGTATACAGGCGTGTGTGGCGGTGGCAGAGTATACAGGCGTGTGTGGCGGTGGCAGAGTATACAGGCGTGTGTGGCGGTGGCAGAGTATACAGGCATGTGTGCGGTGGCAGAGTATACAGGCGAGTGTGGCGGTGGCAGAGTATACAGGCGAGTGTGGCGGTGGCAGAGTATACAGGCGAGTGTGGCGGCAGAGTATACAGGCGTCTGTGGCGGTGCGGCAGAGTATACAGGCGTCTGTGGCGGTGGCGGCAGAGTATACAGGCGTCTGTGGCGGTGGCGGCAGAGTATACAGGCGTCTGTGGCGGTGGCGGCAGAGTATACAGGCGTCTGTGGCGGTGGCGGCAGAGTATACAGGCGTCTGTGGCGGTGGCGGCAGAGTATGCAGGCGTCTGTTGCGGTGGCGGCAGAGTATACAGGCGTCTGTGGCGGTGGCGGCAGAGTATACAGGCGTCTGTGGTTGTGGGAGAGTTTAGAGGCGTGGTGGCGGTGGGAGAGTATACAGGCGTGTGTGGCGGTGAGAGTATACAGGCGTGTGTGGCGGTGAGAGAGTATACAGACGTGTGTGGCAGAGGCAGAGTATACAGGCGTCTGTGGCGGTGGGCAGAGTATACAGGCGTCTGTGGCGGTGGCGGCAGAGTATACAGGCGTCTGTGGCGGTGGCGGCAGAGTATACAGGCGTCTGTGGCGGTGGCGGCAGAGTATACAGGCGTCTGTGGCGGTGGCGGCAGAGTATACAGGCGTCTGTGGCGGTGGCGGCAGAGTATGCAGGCGTCTGTGGCGGTGGCGGCAGAGTATACAGGCGTCTGTGGCGGTGGCGGCAGAGTATACAGGCGTCTGTGGTTGTGGGAGAGTTTAGAGGCGTGTGTGGCGGTGGGAGAGTATACAGGCGTGTGTGGCGGTGAGAGTATACAGGCGTGTGTGGCGGTGAGAGAGTATACAGACGTGTGTGGCAGAGGCAGAGTATACAGGCGAGTGTGGTGGTGGCAGAGTATACAGGCGTCTGTGGTGGTGGTGGCGGCAGAGTATACAGGCGTCTGTGGTGTGGTGGCGGCAGAGTATACAGGCGTCTGTGGTGGTGGTGGCGGCAGAGTATACAGGCGTCTGTGTGGTGGTGGCGGCAGAGTATACAGGCGTCTGTGGTGGTGGGCGGCAGAGTATACAGGCGTCTGTGGTGGTGGTGGCGGCAGAGTATACAGGCGTCTGTGGTGGTGGTGGCGGCAGAGTATACAGGCGTCTGTGGTGGCGGTGGCGGCAGAGTATACAGGCGTCTGTGGTGGTGGTGGCGGCAGAGTATACAGGCGTCTGGGGTGGTGGTGGCGGCAGAGTATACAGGCGTCTGTGGTGGTGGTGGCGGCAGAGTATACAGGCGTCTGTGGTGGTGGTGGCGGCAGAGTATACAGGCGTCTGTGATGGTGGTGGCGGCAGAGTATACAGGCGTCTGTGGTGGTGGGGGTGGCAGAGTATACAGGCATCTGTGGTGGTGGTGGCGGCAGAGTATACAGGCGTCTGTGGTGGTGGTGGCGGCAGAGTATACAGGCGTCTGTGGTGGCGGCAGAGTATACAGGCGTCTGTGGTGGTGGCGGCGGCAGAGTATACAGGCGTCTGGGGTGGTGGTGGCGGCAGAGTATACAGGCGTCTGTGGTGGTGGTGGCGGCAGAGTATACAGGCGTCTGTGGTGGTGGCAGCAGAGTATACAGGCGTCTGTGGTGGTGGTGGCGGCAGAGTATACAGGCGTCTGTGGTGGTGGCAGAGTATACAGGCGTCTGTGGTTGTGGGAGAGTATACAGACGTGTGTGGCGGTGGAGAGTATACAGACGTGTGTGGCGGTGGCAGAGTATACAGGCGTGTGTGGCGGTGGCAGAGTATACAGGCGTGTGTGGCGGTGGCAGAGTATACAGGCTGTGTGGCGGTGGCAGAGTATACAGGCGTGTGTGGCGGTGGCAGAGTATACAGGCGTGTGTGGCGGGGGGAGAGTATACAGACATGTGTGGCGGTGGGAGAGTATACAGACGTGTGTGGCGGTGGGAGAGTATACAGGCGTGTGTGGCGGTGGCAGAGTATACAGGCGTGTGTGGCGGTGGCAGAGTATACAGGCGTGTGTGGCGGTGGCAGAGTATACAGGCGTGTGTGGTGGTGGGAGAGTATACAGGTGTGTGTGGTGGTGGCAGAGTATACAGGCGTGTGTGGTGGTGGCAGAGTATACAGGCGTGTGTGGCGGTGGCAGAGTATACAGGCGTGTGTGGCGGTGGGAGAGTATACAGGCGTGTGTGGCGGTGGCAGAGTATACAGGCGTGTGTGGCGGTAGCAGAGTATACAGGCGTGTGTGGTGGTGGGAGAGTATACAGGAGTCGGTTGGGGGGGGGATGCTGCAGCACCAGCCCTATAGTAGCCTGCGGGTGAGGAGGGGGGGGTCAGGGAGCACCGGTGCCGCTGCATGAGCGGTGATGAGGGCCGCAGCGGCACTCGTGGGTCTTACCTGGGCTGATCCGCCGGCGTGCATATGGCGCCGCCCCTTAGCTCACGGCGGCGGTGAAAATGAGCGGTGGCCCTTTATGAGGGGTGAGGAGGGCCAGCGCGCCGCTCGGTGAGCACTGGAGACTGCGGGTGGGCAGGGAGCACCGGCGCCCCTGCATGATCGGTGAGGAGGGCCGGCGCGGCGCTGGGTGAGCACTGGAGACTGCGGTGGGCAGGGAGCAGCGGCGCCCCTGTATGATCAGTGAGGAGGGCCGCAGCGCCGCTCGGTGGTCAGCGGAGAGTGGCGGGTGGGCAGGGAGCACCTGCGCCCCTGCATGATCGGTGAGGAGGGCCGGCGCAGCGCTGGGGTGAGCACTGGAGAGTGCGGGTGGGCAAGGAGCACCGGCGCCCCTGTATGATCAGTGAGGAGGGCCGCAGCGCCGCTCGGTGGTCAGCGGAGAGTGCGGGTGGGCAGGGGGGGTGGTCAGGGAGCACCTGCGCCCCTGCCTGATCGTGATGAGGGCCGCCGCGGCGCTTGGTGGGCAACGGACACTGCTCACGATGACGCTACGCGTCATCGCTCGCAGTGGCGCGATGCATTGTGGGATTCGGCTACAGTGCCCGAATTTCAAACTGCGGATTATATAAGTAGATTCTTAGTGGCTGGGTCAAACGTGGCCTGACATTAAGAATCTCGGGCTTAATACCAGCTTGTATAACAAAGCTGGTATTAACCCCTTTATTACCCAGCGTACCACTGCCACCAGGGCCGCTGAAGAGCGGGGTTCAGCGCCAGAGGATGGCGCTTCAATGAACGCGCCATCTTCTGGGCGGCTGCGGGCTGCAATTTGCAGCGGGGGTGCCCAGAAAGCTTGGGCATCCCTGCGCTGCGGATTCCAGCCCCCAGCTGCTTAGCTGTACCTGGCTAGACATAGAAATTGCGCGGAGCCCCACGCATTTTTTTTATTATTTAATGAATTTCAGAGTCAGAGTCTCAGAGTCAGAGTCTCAGAGTCAGAGTCAGAGTCTCAGAGTCGGAGTCTCAGAGTCGGAGTCGCCTCAGAGTCGGAGTCGCCTCGGAGTCGTCTCTGAGTCGGAGTCTCCTCAGAGTCGGAGTCTCAGAGTCGGAGTCGCCTCAGAGTCGGAGTCGCCTCGGAGTCGGAGTCGCCTCGGAGTCGAGTCGCCTCGAGTCGGAGTCGTCTCGGAGTCGGAGTCGTCTCGGAGTCGGAGTCGTCTCGGAGTCAGAGTCGTCTCGGAGTCGAGTCGGAGTCGGAGTCGTCTCGGAGTCGGAGTCGTCTCGGAGTCGAGTCGGAGTCGGAGTCGTCTCGGAGTCGGAGTCGTCTCGGAGTCGTCTCGGAGTCGGAGTCGTCTCGGAGTCGGAGTCGTCTCGGAGTCGGAGTCGTCTCGGAGTCGGAGTCGGAATCGTCTCGGAGTCGGAGTCGTCTCGGAGTCGAGTCGGAGTCGGAGTCGTCTCGGAGTCGGAGTCGGAGTCGGAGTCGTCTCGGAGTCGGAGTCATCTCGGAGTCGAATCGGAGTCGTCTCGGAGTCGGAGTCGTGTCGGAGTCGTCTCGGAGTCGGAGTCGTCTCGGAGTCGAGTCGGAGTCGGAGTCGGAGTCGTCTCGGAGTCGGAGTCGTCTCGGAGTCGGAGTCGTCTCAGAGTCGGAGTCGGAGTCGGAGTCGTCTCGGAGTCGGAGTCGTCTCGGAGTCGGAGTCGTCTCGGAGTCGTCTCGGAGTCGAATCGGAGTCGTCTCGGAGTCGGAGTCGTGTCGGAGTCGTCTCGGAGTCGGAGTCGTCTCGGAGTCGAGTCGGAGTCGGAGTCGTCTCGGAGTCGGAGTCGTCTCGGAGTCGGAGTCGTCTCAGAGTTGGAGTCGGAGTCGTCTCGGAGTCGGAGTCGTCTCGGAGTCGGAGTCGTCTCGGAGTCGGAGTCGAGTCGGAGTCGTCTCGGAGTCGGAGTCGTCTCGGAGTCGAGTCGGAGTCGGAGTTGTCTCGGAGTCGGAGTCAAAAAAATGCGTGGGGCTCCGCGCAATTTCTATGTCTAGCCAGGTACAGCTAAGCAGCTGGGGGCTGGAATCCGCAGCGCAGGGATGCCCAAGCTTTCTGGGCACCCCCCGCTGCAAATTGCAGCCCGCAGCCGCCCCAGAAGATGGCGCGTTCATTGAAGCGCCATCCTCTGGCGCTGAACCCCGCTCTTCCAGTGGCCCTGGTGGCGGTGGCACGCTGGGTAATAGAAGTTAGGGCCAGCTTTGTATTATCAGCTGGCCCTAAGCCCGAAATTTATGGAGGTCACGCCAATATTAGACATGACCGCCATGAATTTCTATTAAATTGTTTTAAAAAAAACACAACACAGAGAAATTTTTTATTAGAAATAAAAAAAAAAAGCCATTAGAGACTCCATCTTTAATTAAAAAAATCCTCTTCTGTCCGACGCAGTTCAAAACGCGATGTCCTCTCTGCTCATCCCTGTGCATAGATATAGATGTATATGCACAGGGAATGAGCAGACTGAGAACAATCTCAGCTCTGCTACATCATCTCTGTGCACAGACATTCATGTCTGTACACAGGGAATGAGCAGACTGAGAACAATCTCAGCACTGCTACATCAGGCAGCAGGCGGGCTCTAGGACCCTGGAGCTGCACAGAACAGACAGGACTCTTATCTGTGCGAGTTTCCCAGCGATTACAGTTGCAAAGTAAACGAGTCCAATGCAAATAAATGACAAAACTAGGATTGCTTCAGGCTGAAGCTTCCGAGACACATCTGCGATTTGTAAATCTCACACTACTCGCTATTACTCGCTTCCCCATTCATTAACATTGGACTCGCTAGACTCGCAACGAGTAGCGAGTCCTGTGCTCGGACTCGCTAAGGTCAAGCGATTCCGAGTAATTTAGGATTCGCCCATCACTATTGTACACCCCTTTTTCACATTGTGTCTGAGCAACTCAGGGAACGACCAATTAACATTGGAGTGAATAGAGAAAGTTGCGCTCCAAATCATAGTTGCGCTGTCACACATCATGATCCTGCCAGATCGTCAAGCCAATATTGCACGGTTGAAGAGCATGCACAATTCAAAAACGATATCATAGTTGCATCATTTTTGAGTTGCGTTGCCCATTTACATGACACAACACACGAACGATATCAACTGCAACGCCCGTACCACGTGACTTTTTATCGTAGTTGCATTGCGATAACTGCTTTTCGCTTAAAGTGAACTTATCAGCTGATGCCGATGCTGCCCGATCATCGGCAGAATGTACCAGAGGATGGCACCATGGTCTCAGCCGTATATGTTTAGCTCTGAAACGCTGTGACGTTTCAGAGAAAAAGAATGTTTAACCTCCTTAATGACCCAGCCACTTTGTATGTTTATTTCTCAGTTCTCAATTCTGACCAGTGTCTGTGAACACTACAACGAATTCCAGTGATTCTAAGACTGTTTTTTGTGACATATTGGATTTCATGATAGTGGTAAATTTAGGATGATATTTTATGCATTTATGTGTAAAAAAATTGCAAATTTGTCAAAAACTTTTAAAATTTTGCAATTTTTAAACTTTGAATTTTATATTATTAAACCAGAGAGTTATATCACACAAAATAATTAATAATAACATTTCCCACATGTCTACTTTACATCAGCACTTTTTGAAACTATTTTTTTTTTGTTAGGAAGTTTAGAAGAGTTCAAAGTTCATCAGCAATGTGTCATTTTTCCAACAAAATTTACAAAGCCTTTTTTTAGGGACCACATCACATTTGATGTGACTTTGAGGGGCTTATGTAACAAAAAACACCCAAAAGTGACATCACTCCAAAAGCTGCACCCCTCAAGCTACTCAAAACCACAATCAAAGTGTTTATTAACTCTTCAGGTTCTTCCCTGGAGCTAAAGCAATGTGGAAGGAAAAATGAAAATCTTAATTTTCGACACAAATATCCTACTTTAGCCTCAAATAAACCATATTCATAAGGCTAACGGGAGAAAATCCACCATACAATTGGTTTTGCAATTTGTCCTAAGAACGCCGATACCTCATATGTGGTGAAAAATCACTGTTTGGCGCACGGCAGAGCTTGGAAGGGAAGGAGCGATATTTGACTTTTGGAGTGCAAGGGTTTCCTAGAATAGATAGCGGACTCCATATACAGGTGCAAGAAGAGAAGAAATCTCCATCAAGATACTCCAATTTGGAAATTGCACACCATTGGGAAATTATCTACCAGTGTAATTATGATTTTGACTTGGTGTTTGCCAGAAACAAGCAGCAATTTTTACCAAAAAAAATGTTTTCACATCACCATATTTTGAGAGCTATCAGTTTTCTATACTT
This sequence comes from Allobates femoralis, assembly GCA_033576535.1. NCBI lineage: Eukaryota > Metazoa > Chordata > Amphibia > Anura > Aromobatidae > Allobates > Allobates femoralis. The sequence goes on from JARQOC010000004.1 coordinate 101,097,500, forward strand.
CATGTACTGACTTGTTTTTTGCAGGACAAGTTGACGTTTTTATTGATACCACTTTTGGGCACATAATATTTTGTGATTGCTTTTTATACCATTTTTTTGGGAGGCAGAAGGACCAAAAATCAACAATTCAGAAATTGTTTATTTGGAGCTCACCGTGCAGTAATAATAATGACACATTTTTATTCTCGGTCTGTATGAACACAGAATACCACATTTATATCATTTTTTTTATGATTTGTCGCTTTTACACAATAAAAATATTTTTGCCCTATCTCCATCCAGTATGATCTTATTACCAAGGAGCTGCAGCAGTCGCGTTTAGTGGTTGTAGCTTGACACAACCCGTAAAAGTGAGAATCTCATACCCAATACTTATTTAAAACTGTCAGAAAGACTCTACATGTGCCTTTTGTCTTAGTATTCTTCTAATACATGAGAGCAGCCAGATTACAATTACACAAATGCCTTTCAGTGTAATCTGGCCTAAAAGGCTACCATACCTGACACCCCAGGAAGTCATTGTTTGACCTCCGGGTGCCATTGCGACCATCGACTCCCCATGACTTTATCACGGGGGGCCCGATGAAGATCAGGGAGGGAGTGCACTGCCTTCTAAATGCCACAATCACTAAACATTAGAGGTTTAATCAGCCTAGGGTCATGCTGGCCCAGACTATGACTGTAGGAGCTCGCCAGTCAGCTGTGCCAGGCTCCTGTAGTGATCGTGCAGAGAAGTGCTGATATTCAGCACCTCTTCTGTGCAATCATGCTGTAATCAGTCTGTAAGATTTACTGACCAATCACATTGCTCTGAGGTGTGTGGAGCACCAGAATGGGTCCCAGCACTTCTTCTCCTGCTGATCAGCTGTTAGGGACAGTTCAAAGTGATGATGAGTATAGCTATCACAGTGAGGGAACTGACTCCCGGCCATGATGGCTATACATGTCATTAATCGTTAAGGGGTTAAAGAACCACTGCAGTGTTTTGTTTTACTTTTACGCGCTGGAGTGGTGCTTTAAATTTAAGCCCCCTGCCCTGATCATATACTCACCTTTGATGCCTTCACCTTTTATGGTCCCATGATGCCACGCTGTGCTTATAATTTCTGATTGTCTGGAAGCCAAAGGTTACGTCACAATGTCTCAATGCAACTTTAAAGGAGCCAGAATGAGACTCTCATAGACTTGTATTGAGTTATGATCTTGTGGCACCCCTGCAGGGGATTGCCACAGGTTACACTGGTGCAAGGAAGGACTGACACCTTGGTTTGCTCAGCACACACCACCTACCACTCCAGACCTGAAGGGGGAGCTCTACTGGCTGCATTAGGTCAGTTCCCCTTTAAGAAGGTCAAGGCTGAGAGGAGGAGACAGTTAGTCCCAGGAAACAGTTGGCAGTTAGTTCGTGTAAGGAGAGGAGAAGGGAGGAGGAGAGCTGCTGGTCTCTGGTGAGGGTTACAAGCCAGGACCAGGGACGACGGCCTGCTGTGCACACCCCAGGGAAGGGACCGGAGGCAAGTAAAGGAGACAGGGAACAAGAAAAGGGGACCAGAGATATACCCCTTAAGCACAACCGGACACTGGAGTCTGATACTGCCAGCCTGCAGAGCCGCAGCAGAAAACCCAGTAAACTCAGGAGGAGTTCAGCCCTGAGGAGATAGTGAAAAGGACATTAAACTGACTAAGCACAGGACCAGGGGCCACAAGAGAAATAGGGACCCCACAGGAGGACCTCATTGTCAGTTTAAGATAACGGTGAAGTGGTGGGTTCAGGCCCCGGCAGGATTCATTCCACAACGCAGAGCACAGAAACAGAGGAGGCCTCATAACTTTCCAAGGTGATAGTCCCAAATTGCATAGGGGACCTGGTTAGTACTCTGGACTGTACCTGTTATGTGACCATCAGTAAAATGGACTGAACAACGATTCCTGTGTGTCTGTGTGCCTGTTTAACAGTGGTAATTCACCTTTGTGCCAGAAGGGACCTCATCACTGCCCTCCCTCACCATCATCCTTCATCACTGCTCTCCCTCACCATCTTCCTTAAATTGCTGCCCTGAGGTAAAGCTCCACTGTGGGGAGCTGTACCACACTTTGCTGCCTCAACCATCACCTCAGTGGCTGGCTGGCAGCGCCGGTACCATCTTACTGGACACTACAGGTGGCGTCACGATCCCTGTAAATAATCCCTTAATCCCCCATCATCATCATCTATTATAGTTGATCACCAGGGCACGGCACCGGGATCCCGTCCACCCGTGACTCCCTACTCAGCAGACCCGTGACCGAGTACTCCATCCCTTAGCTCTGGTTGATTCAATTTGGCGTCACGAACAGGATTGAACCAGCCTGGTGATTACCAGGTAAAGTGCGCCTAAAGACTTTATTATTGACTATCTGTGTGGATTACAAAATAGAGCTGCCATCACACCGCCTCATAATTTAAACTGCGTCACTACATCAGGAGAAAGAGTGGGAAGATAGGCCCCGCCCCTCCGCTCTGGCGGGGAGTGACGAAGGTAGTGACGGGCTCTGGAAAAGCCTGAAAGACTCGCCTATAGGACTCTCGCAGTGGCGGGCTTAAAATGTAAAAGAAAGTAGTGCTGGCCCAGGGGCGTGCCTTGGCCCCTCAGCATACATGGGCCATTTAAGAGGCGCTAAAAAGTCTCCCCGCCCCATTGCTCTCAATAAACCAAGGGGGCAGGTCCAGCGCCAGCCCACACCGTTTGAGACTGTAAAAACTAAGCAGGGTGCGGTCAGGAGCAGACACGTGATACCTGGTCAGGCTCCGGACCCATTACCAGAAAACCAGTGTGAGGCGATGGCTGTTCCCAACTTTAAACAGCAAGTGCGTGAGATTGAGCAGGATATCTTGATGGATCGTGCAGAACTGGGTGCGTTGCTACGGGAGATGGACAGTGAGGACGGTTGCCTTCTGGGGGACTGCCCTGGACGACCTACAGTCACAAATCCGGGAAGTTACCGAGTGGACTGTCCGGCGCTGGGGAGCAGAGATGGTGCCCAGCTGAACCGTCAGCACAGGGCTGAAGTTCAAAAGGAATCAAGAGCTCCGGGTGTCGGTTGCTACTCAGACTGACCGCCCGGTAACCCCTGAATTGCTGGCTGATCTCCTGGAACTGGTTCGCTCACCTCTTGTGGAGTCTGGAGAGCAGGAAGTCGCCGTAGTGGGAGACCTTATACAGTTCTCTGAGGAGCCCCAGCTGACCGTGGAGGAAACGGAGGAGTATACAAGTGGCCAGCTCGGTGACGGGGAGGAGGAGGAGAGTCTGGAGGAGGAAGGAGCTCTCGGCGGCGCAGAAAGAGGGCCAGACCCCGCGAGCTATGGAGGGTCGTGGTACCAGCAACAATAGCAGCGGTTGGAGAGAAGAGAACAGCGTTCTGTACTGACGACAGTGGACATGCATGGCAACCGGTAGGCCGCCCCTGGTTTACCCGCCCGAACCGGACGACGATGGTTGAGCGACATCGGCGACGTGAGGCTTGGTATGCAAATGAACTGGAGACCCGCCAAGCCCGCGTCATGGCCCGCAATCAGCCCCCACTGCCCCTAAAAAAACCTAAACAAGGGGTGGTCACTACCTTCAATCTCAGTACCGGGTATGGTTCGCCAAAGAGGAGGGCCTTTACCAGGAAGTCCATGTCGGTCGAAGGAATGTAGAAGAACATTTACCGCAGGGCCACCCGGACTGGGACCTGTACCGTGGGGGTGTGATCACTTATGAATGCCATGCAGGTCCCCGCGGGTGGTTTGCAATCCGGGTTAGTAAAGTCGAGCAGTAAGAAGTTAACCAGGTATTGCACTGTTAAGAGTGTGAACTCTACTCTACTTGTTGAAGTGCATCTGTTCTTTGCATTGTTTTGTTTCTTGCAGTACATGGACATAAATGTATGCAGATATTTTTTCTTTTATTAAACCCTGATGAACATTAATCAGAGACATGTTACCTGGTCCCTGTTGGACCGATAAGGACTAGACTATAATCAAAGTTATCAAAGTTAAAGTAACATTATAAGAGATGAGCCTCCTGCAAAGGAAGAATATAAGTGAACGTAAAAGTTTTGTTATTACATGTTTGAAAGTTACCCGGTTAACCTGTTAATAAAAGTGTTTAAAATATAGATACGTTGTTAGTGTTAGTGAACTAAGGATGGAGGAACCGAATTAGCCCCCATGCACATTAAGTTAGGAAAAGAAAGTGCCTGGGGGTGGTCTAAGTAGAGCCAGGCCTCCTAAGCAGATATGCCCCAAAATGTTCATTGTTATATGTAAAATGTATTTTTATTCCAGGTTTGGTTTAACACCCGGACGGGTGTGTTTCACCAAGGGGGTGTGTGGCGCCCCTGTGACCAAGCGCCACAGAGTAATATTGCACCTTATTATATAGATGTAATATTATTTGTAAGTTGCTAGTTTGGGATTTACACCTTATGGAGTCTGTTTCTGCACTCACTTAGGACCACACCACCTAGAGTAGGGAACCAGTACTTGGTAGATTCCAGAAGGGTGGGGTAAGCTTAGATAGAGGAAGAGTGACAGTTGACAGTTTACCTCAGACGGGCTGGGAAGGCAGACAAAATGGTAAAGGCCTGGCAGCCAAGCTGAGAGGAGGGTGTCCCATCTTTAAGTGGGACCCAGGACAGAAGGCAATGGCCGGGACTGGTAAAATCCGGCTGGTCACGTTGAGGAACACCGGCGACATGGAAAGCCGAGGCGCCAGGAGTTTAGCCTGACTGCAAAACCTACGAGCTGCAGGCCCAACAGAACCGGGTTGCTGACAGCCCTACAGAGGACCCTCACCCCTCAAGCCCAAAAGACGGTTCTACACTAGAGGTGGAGGACTGAATCCCGGTGGCGGAGGGGAAAACTTGTGCGTTCCTGCTGTTCCCATCTGCACCGGGACAGGTCCAGTTGAGCCTAATAGATACAGACTGCAGGACTGGCGGGTGAGCTCTGCAAGGGTGGAAAGACTGAGAAAGGAAGAAAGAGACCCTGAACGACTTTAAGAGAGGACATTTAGAGACTCCATAAGGGAAACCCTGAGCTGGCAACATCCACCCTGTAAACCAAACTGTACCGGTTTTTGTTTATGTCATCAACCGGTACCGAGTAGTGATGGGCGAGTCCTAAATTACTCGGAATCGCTTGACTCTAGCGAGTCCGAGCCCGGGACTCGCTACTCATTGTGAGTCTAGCGAGTCCAATGTTAATGAATGGGGAAGCGAGTAATAGCGAGTAATGTGCGATTTACAAATCGCAGATGTGTCTCGGTAGCTTCAGCTCTATCTGCTACAATAGCTAAATCATGTTTAATAGGCTCCCGCTGTCACAGCACAGTTAACTCTCTGCTTACCGCGCTGCAACAAGAAGAAGAAGGAAGACAGAAGACAGAAGAGAGAAGAAAGAAGAGAGAAGACCTGGGTCTTTGGAGGGATATGTGGTGGTAATAAAGTTGGAGTCCCTAATGGTGTCTGTGTCTTTATTTTTAATAAATAATTTTTCTCTGTGTGGTGTTTTTTTTAACCCTTTATTGGAGATTCTTAGTGGCCGGTCAAACCTGGGCCTGACATTAAGAATCTCGGGCTTAATACCAGCTTGTATAACAAAGCTGGTATTAACCCCTTTATTACCCAGCGGCCACCGCCACCGTGGCCGTGGAAGAGCGAGGTTCAGCGCCAGAAGATGGCGCTTCAATGAACGCGCCATCTTCTGGGGCGCTGCGGGCTGCAATTTGCAGCGGGGGTGCCCAAAAGCTTGGGCCTCCCTGCGCTGCGGATTCCAGCCCCCAGCTGCTTACTGTACCTGGCTAGACATAGAAATTGCGCGGAGCCCCACGCATTTTTTTTTTATTATTTCATGAAATTCATGAAATAATAAAAAAAAAGGGCCCCCTATATTCTTGTGTCCGGCCAGGTACAAATAGGCACCTGGGGGTTGGGGGCAGCCCGTCGCTGCCTGCTGGATCCGGCTGGTTCCAGAAATACGGCGAACGCCACGTCATTTTTTTTCTGAAAAATCAATAAACAATCCTAAAAAAGGGACTGCATCTTTATTAACCCCTGGACCATGGGCAGGGGTTAATAAAGATGCAGTCCCTTTTTTAGGATTGTTTTATTTGATTTTTCAGAAAAAAAAATGACGTGGCTTCGCCGTATTACTGGAACCAGCCGGATCCAGGCAGGCAGCGACGGATTGCCCCCAACCCCCAGGTCCTATTTGTACCTGGCCGGACACAAGAATATAGGGGAGCCCTTTTTTTTTTATTATTTCATGAATTTCATGAAATAATAAAAAAAAAATGCGTGAGGCTCCGCGCAATTTCTATGTCTAGCCAGGTACAGCTAAGCAGTTGAGGGCTGGAATCCACAGTGCAGAGAGGCCCAAGCTTTCTGGGCACCCCCCCTGCAAATTGCAGCCCGCACCGCCCCAGAAGATGGCGCGTTCATTGAAGCGCCATCCTCTGGCGCTGACCCCGCTCTTCCAGCGGCCCTGGTGGCGGTGGCACGCTGGTAATAAAGGGGTTAATACCACTTTGTTATACAAGCTGGTATTAAGCCCGAGATTCTTAATGTCAGGCCACGTTGACCCGGACACTAAGAATCTCCAATAAAGGTTAAAAAAAACAATACAGAGAAAATTTTTTATTAGAAATAAAAAAAAAGCCATTAGGGACTCCATCTTTAATTAAAAAAATCCTCTTCCATCCGACGTAGTCCAAAACGCGATTCCTCTCTGCTATATCCCTGTGCATAGATATAGATGTCTATGCACAGGGAATGAGCAGACTGAGAACAATCTCAGCTCTGCTACATCATCTCTGTGCACAGGGAGAGCAGGCGGGCTCTAGGACCCTGGAGTTGCGGCGCCTGCAGGACCCGAGCCCAACAAGAGCAGACAGCTGGACTTGTTACTGTGCGAGTTTCCCTGCGATTACTTGCACAGTAACGAGTCCAGTGCAAGTCAATGGCAATCCTAGTTTTGTCAGAGTCTCTGACAAAACTAGGATGCCATTGATTTGCATTGGACTCGTTACTGTGCGAGTAATCGCTGGGAAACTCGCAGAGTACCGAGTCCTGCGAGTCCCTTACTACTCGCCGAGTAATGAGTCCTAGCGAGTAACTCTCCCATCCCTAAAGTGGAGTTAAACTTGAACTGGTTTCCGTTATTCTTCCCGCCACAGCCTGAAGGGCTCATCATCAGTAGCCTCGCAGGGGTAAGAACTGCAGCACCATCTTTATCACTGCCCTCCCTCACCATCTTCCTTTCAATTGCTGCCCTGAGGGTAAAGCTCCACCTGTGTGGAGCTGTACCACACTTTTCTGCCCCAACCATCACCTCAGCGGCCGGCAGCGCCGGTACCATCTTATTGGACATACAGGTGGCGTCACATCCCCCGTAAATAACCCCTTTTATCCCCCATCAAACAACATCTACCCCCCCGTTGAAACAACCCGGGGCACGGCCCCGGGATCCCGTCCATCCCGTGACTCCCCCCTCACAGACCCGTGTCCGAGTTCCCCAACCCTTAGCTCTGGTTGATTCAAATATTGGCTCCCTACTCAGCGACCCGGTGACCGAGTACCCCATCCCTTAGCTCTGGTTGATTCAATTCCCAACTCACTCCATGTACACTAGAGCAGCCAGCAGGTCACAAAGACCAAATAGACCACCACTGGGCAAAGATGAAGATAGCACAGCAAAAGTTTAACACTAGTTGACAGGGGACTTAAAGCACCACTAAATTCTGAAAAGTCTTAAAGAGGATTTTTCAGGACTTTCATATTGACGTTATTTCCTTTATGATAGGTTTTGACACCTATAATCCCGCCATTCCGATTAACTGTCTGCAATAATTTAAATTGGTATATAGAAATGGGCGCAAAAGAATAACGAAAAGCCGAACGCTTTTTAGACATTTCCTATAATTTATTAAAGATAAACACAGTACAGGTCCCCCTCCCACAACGCATTTCGACACTTTCATGCGTCTTTCTAAGTGGTCCACTTGAGAAAGATGCATTAGCGTTGAAAAAAAGTTGTGGGAGAAAGACCTGTACTGTGTTTATCGTAATAAATTATAGTTTAAAGTCACAAAAACGTTTGGCTTGTTCCCTTATCCCTAGCGCTCATTTCTTATACACATTATTATTGCATTACGTTCCTTTCTCCCTTCGGGGAGAGTGGTGGGGAACAGCTCGGGAGAGGGGCTTGCGGAAAAACAGAAACCTGGCCCTGCACGTGCCGGGCGTCAGTGGGGAGAGACGGGGCACAGCTTGGGGGCAAAGGGGAAAGGCAATAGATGAAGACAGGGACCTGCATAAAAATCTACCTACTTGGGAAATCTAGTTGTGCAGAGGGCACAACCAATTAGGGGGATTTAAATACAGTGTAAGGAATTTATACCCCTAAATTTGCAGTGTGGCGCAACCATCTATTTTGATTTTTTTTGCATGAATTAAACTGTCTCACTTTTTGCACCAATAGGGCACTGGAGTGGGTTATGCCCAAACTTCTACAAGTTTTTAAAAAAAATGCAATTGATGAACCAGATAAAAAAATCTGGAATACTAGACTTTGTCCCCAAGGTGGGAAAAAACAGGCAAATACATAAAAAAAATGGAAATTCAAAAAAGGGCAAATCAAAAAATGTATTTTTTGCAAAAAAAAGCCCCAAAACAAAGAAACTATTAGATGGACATAAACACAATGATGAATAAATGTGTTTGTGTAATGAATTAGAGAGAAGTCCCTATGGTTTAGCTAAAAAAACCCTTATCTCTTGTGCCCAAACAGTTTAGATCTGTGGGAGATAACACAGTAAATGATGACATTGGTCGCCAAAATTCATCCATGATGACTTTTGTGACCAAAATATGGCTGTTACGAGGCATTGTGGGTCTGTTAGATATCACCTTTTTTTTCACTTAACTTTGGCCTTTTACCCTTGTTTGCAGATCAATAATTCTTTATCTGCCTTCCCTCATAATTTTATTTCAAAGCCAAAACATCTTCAGTGGCCATTTTTTTCCCTATTTTGTTACATTTTCAGACAGTGCCCACGTAACTGTATTTAATTCTCGTTTCTAAATGTGGCCAAAAATCAAAGTAAAATGGCACCTAAAAAAACCTCAATCCTCAATAACATCTGCTGCTTTCATTTCGATTTTCTCCTCAAAGGCAAACACAGGCATGTAGAGGATATGCGGGATTCAACCTTCTAAGGAACATCGCCCATTTTTGGGTCATCCCCGGGGACACCTTCTGGTACAGAAAGTACTTGCAGAATTGGGGCAAATTGGCGAATACTTCATTTCTCTTGCCCTTTAAATAACTTTTCCGTTCACGCTGACAGCTTTCTGAGATATTCTATTTCTTACTGTATTTATTTCAAAAATGAATTTCCAACCAGAGTTATTTTCTAAAAGTTGATTTGTTCTATAGTAAATCTATTACCAAAAAACATAATAAAAGTCTGAATCTGGAATTAGACGCGTGGGGCAACATCCGGTGCCTTGGTGCACTGAAATCATGTAAGGTTAACTGTAGTGACCGGAGCTTAGAGTGGGGCTCCGGTATTATTACAAGTGCCTCGTATCCAATAACATTCATGAAAAAGGAATTCGCAAAGCAAATTTTATTAAAAAGTAAAAAAGAGAGCAATTATTCCACAAAAAGTTAACATTTCTAAGCTGTTTCGTTGCACTTTAAAAAGGAGGGAAATTATAGCATAGCTTTCGAAATCAATTTCTCGAGACAATAGGCCTTACAGCACTGACTGAATGGGACTTGTTATCAGAGCGGCTTACGGAAAACAGAGGTTACACTGGGCCTATGGTCTCTTTATACAAAATAACTTTTCAAACCAATTTATTTCCAGTATTGTAAAATGAGAATAAAATCCTGTTTAATGACACAAAAATGTTGAGGCTGCTGGAAATACTTCCAAAAATGTGCTGTAATCTAGTGCAATTTTACGTACACATCCCTGGTGCGTATATTACACATCTTACCTTTCCTTGCATTTGGTTAAGGGCTCAATTTCTTACGATACAAATTTAAAAACATTATCTTGAGTTGTAGAAAATCAAATTAAATCGTTGGGTGATACATATAACTAAGCATAAACACCTATAGGCATAATTCATATTAAGAACACCCAGTGGAAGAGTATACATATATCGCATAATATAAAATCTGCATAATACTGTAGTCTGCCAAAAGGGGGAATTTTTTTTTTAGAGGTCTTCACTTAAGAGTCTTAAGCCCATGACTTCCCTCTATGATACTATTAGTATTAATATTTATAGAGCACCATTGAATCCTGGTGCATACATGAGAAGGAGATACATAAAAAATACAGATAAAAATATAGTGGGCAGACTGGTACAGGGGTCCTGGCCTTGCGGGCTTACATTCTACAGGGTAATGGTGAGGATAGTAGGGGGGGCTGCAGAATTTTAAGTGGGTGATAAGAAGGCAGAAGGATCATTTTAGGCTGTAAACTTTTTTGGAGGGGATTGGTTTTTAGTTCTTTTTGAAGCTTGCAATATAGCAGATAATGAATAAAATTGGGGCCCAGAATTCCAGAGGAGTGGGGCTACTTGGGAGATGTTTTGGGGTGGTTGGAGAAGGAAAGGATAAGTCTGGAGGAGAGAAGGTGATCTGGGAGGATTGAAGATTACGTGTTGGATTATTTGGGAGATTAATTTGGATATATACATAGGAGACAAAGATGGACAGCTTTGTAGGTTGCGATAGTAGTTTGAAATGTAGACGTTTTGGGCTTGGGAGCCAATGAAGGGATCTGCAGAGGGGAAAAGCAGAAGATAGGGAGGAGGTGGAGTAGTCGGGGGGCCCAAGGAAAGACGGATGGAAAGGGGCAACGTATTAGCAGGGCTAAGAGGAAGATGTTGGGTATCGGGCGGTAGATGATGACAAAAATGAATTATTATAAGATTGAAAGTTAAGGAAAGTAAGGATTCTGAAAATATTTTGAGTTGTTGGGAGCAGGAGGTGGTGAGAGCTTGGATTTTGGGTTTTAAACCCAAGGCAGAGTTGAGGGTTAGGTACTGTCACACGGCGTGTTCGCGATCCCACAACGTATGCCTGGTAAGGATCGCTGGAACTTCGCTATTGGCATTTGGGGGATGTCAAAAGACTCAAAGATGCATAACGATACGGAACCCAACCGACCCGGAGTCTTGGGACCCGCACATAGAAAATTTTCTGACACTCAACCTATGTGGGGATTCTTCGCCAAAAAGGTCTTGTTAAAGACCGATGATGGCCCACGGGACCCCCAAAGACAAAGATTGGTCCAGGCCCTTTTCCACATGATCGGCAAAGCACATGGGACCCGGGGGCTGCATGTGTCAAACAAAACCTTGATGCAACAAGCCGCTATGATCGCGCTATAGTGATGGGGGTTTCTTGACCTCTTTCAATAACCATTTCCTTATTGCCGCTGAGGGGCACACACATAAAATATTTTCCACAAATAAAGTTTGGGGTTTTCTGTATATCCAATCAATGCAAGGTCAAAGGGCAATATTACTTTCAAAAATTTGAATTTGCTATCACAGGTAAAAAACTACTTTCCCTGCTTTTCTATAGAATCCTTTTTGAATATCACATTTTTTTTTTTCACGCTTTCTTAATCTTAAGATATCCAGTAAGCTTTTTGAAGGTAAGTTTTCCCTAGGTTTTAAATAAGTTAACTTAGATAAATTGTAAAATGGAAAAGGGAAAAATTTATTTGAATTACAAAATACTTAAACTTACTGGCCCACACATGTACATTCTACCATTTAAATTGCTTTTTTTTCTAAAGGCTTGGTTTTTTACTCATCTACCTTTACATCTACACACCTTTTTTGGGGGTCACAATATTCTCAAGCGGGCTGATTGGACCCCTTTGTCCTTTTTCCCTTAAGGTTTTTCCCCAAATTAGTGAATAAACTCATCTCCCACTTTACCAAAGACATGGCAGTATACGTGAGCATTCCTTTTTGCTACAATCCTCTGTACTAACCTACAGGAAAAAGACTTTAATCCCATTACATACCTTTGTGCATCCCCAATATTGCCCCCTTTATTCTTCCCCCCCGGGGAAGCCAATCCCCCTTTTTTCAAGCATCCAAAAAACTATTAAAGAGGTTTGCTCTGGAAGGCAATTTTTTTCTTTTTCCATGTTTGGGCCCCATTAAAATAAAAAACGATACCCCCCCTTTCCCGCTGACGCGTTCCACAGTGTTGGGGGCAAATTTCCCAGCCCACGTGACCCCGCGACGTCTTGCGGCTACACTTCCCCACCTTCGGCGATGATTATCAAGGGGAAAAAGGAGCTGTGGTTTCTCAGACCGGTTACTATACACATAGCGTTGACTGCCCCCCCAACACCCCCAAAACTGGAACCGAACACCCCGGGGAAAAATAAAATTAATTTTCCCCCCCGAAAAGGTCTTGTGGAACCCAGGAGGTTAAAACGCTATTAACCGAAATTAACCCCCCCTTTTTTTTGGGGTTTTTAATACATTTTTCACATGACGGTTCCCTTAACCCACTACAGAGGGGTTTTTTTTTTTTTCAGGGCCAATGTTGTTTTTAAATGTAATCACCTGCTCCCGATACCCCCGGCGGCTTCACCTTTTTTCATGCTGCCCCAAACCCCGACACCAACTTGTGACTTTGTCTTCCAATTAAAAATAATTACTTTGTTTATATTCTTTTTTTTTAATAATTTTTTCTTTTCAAGAAGAACAAATATAAAAAAGTTGAAGAGCGGGGTTTTTAGGAGAAAATTTATGCTTCAAAGAAATCTGAACCCTTATGGCATTTTACATAACCCCTTCCCCGGGCCCCACAGAAAAAAGTTATCCCCAATAATAAAAAAAAAAATTTTTTTTTTTTATATAGCCCCCAACATTTCCGCAGCCTACAAAAATACAAAATTTCCTTTAAAAAACAATAAATAAAAAAAATTAAAAATCCCAATAAAAACCCCAAAAACAATACAATACAAAAAAAATTTTTAAAAATTTTGGAAAAAAAAAGGGCACCCCCGCTCATCAAACTTAAAAACTAACAATGAGGGGCGGGGATATAAAAAAGTACGGGGTTTTTTCTTACAATGATGGAAGTCAATTGGGGAAATGGGGAACAAAACAGAATAATGGTCAAAAACCCTTTTTTGTAAACCCCACTAGAGACGGGGGGGGGTTTGGGTAGTCTGGGATGATGACTAGGGATAAATGATAGGCCGCCCTAAACAGATGTTTTGGGGGTTTCCTAAAACTATTTATTTTTGGGGTTTCCCAAAAATTTTTTTGGGGGTTTAAAAAAATTCCAAAAAAAATTTGGGGCGGCTCGGGAGAATCTTGGAGCGGGGGGCTTCCCCCTTAAAACTCTATCCTGTTTTTTTTCTCACCCCCCCCACTCCAATGCTTTAAATCTACTATCTAAACCTCCCCGATGACCACTAAAATTTAAAAAATTTTTCTGACTAAAAAAACAGCCCCCCACTCCAATACTGGACTCAATTTTTTTTATGAAAGCTTTAAAGGGTATCAAAAACCTCCTTCCCCGGGGCCATCCCCTCCACAATCCCTTTTTTTATCTTTCCCCCTTTATTCTTTTTTTGAAAATATATAAAAGTTTTTTTAAATCATTTTTTGACAGTATTTTTACCTTATGCATTAATTCCCCTATTGCTTTTTCCCTTTTCCGTTTTTTGCCTAAAATTTTTCAACAACTAAATTCTTTATTATGCCCTTTTTCTTGTTTGTATTTTATTCAAAAAGATCGAAAAAAAAACAATTAAAAAGAAAAAGAAATTTTCCCAAAAAGGGGTAACAAAAAAAAAATTTGGGGGCGATAGATTATGTAAATAAATATAGATGCTATTTTAATTTGGATTGCATCAACTTCCGAGTGGAGGTACATTGGTAAATGCAAGATGGCCCTTTTGGCCCTTTTTGGCTACACAAAATAGTGAGATGCAAAAATTTAAAAATGTAATCACCTTTTAAGTTCAACAAAAACTTTCGGGGAAACAAAACCCAAATTTTGTTTTTTTTCAATTAGACAATTAGAAATTAAGCATCCATTTTCATTTTTTGCACCCAAAATTAGGGGATTTTAATTTTTTTTAATGGTTCCCAATTGGTTAGAGACATTTTTATTTAAAGTTTTAACTCCCTTTAAAAAATTTTTTTATTAAATAATAATGTACTTAAAGGGGGTTATAATAAAATTTTTAAATATAATTATTAAAAAGCTGGTTGAAAACCATTATAGACCCTTTATAAGGTTTATGAACAGTTCACCTTTTAAACCCACCACTCCGGGGGTTTTTTGTTTTTTCATCGCGGGGGGTTGCTTTAAATGTAAGGGTGATTTTCACACGGGGGAAATTTTTTAAATCCGTGCCCCTCTTTTTTAAAAAGGGTGGCCATGGATCCATTATGGCCTCCTATTTATCCTAGGGGAGGATTCCCCCCAAATACCCCCCCTTTGTGTTCCTTTTTTCGGGGACTTTTTATGGCCCGGCCTGCGGGTTATCCCTATGAGCTGGTTTGGGTTTCCTAAAGGGGGCCTTTTCCTTTTGCTCCGCTTTGTCACGGATCTTTAAATGGCCTCCCCCTGTTTATCCTATGGGCATGGTTTGGGTCCTAAGTGGCCATCTGCTTTCCCCAAATTTTTTGACGATTTTTTTTGGCCTGGGGGCCTCCCCATTTTTTCCCCAGGGGGTAAATTATTCCAAAGTGGCCACTATGTGTCTCTGTTTTTTTTAACCGGGGCCTTAGGGCCCTCCCATTTTAATCCAATTGGGGCAGGTTTTGGTTTTAAAAAGGGCCATCCCCGTGTCCCAATTTGCACGGATTTTCAGGGGCCCTTTGGGCCTCCCATGTTTCCTTTTGGGCATGGTTTGGGTTTCCTAAAGGGGGCCTTTTCCGCGTGGGCTCCTTTTTTTAAAGGGTCCCCCGGTTCCCCCATTTTTCATGTAAACCCCAAAAAGGAAACTGCTCCGTTCCTAGGGCTTCCTTAAAACCCAGACACCAGCAAAAGGGCACGGTCCGTTGGTGGGTGTATAAAAAAACATGGAGTCTAAAGGAAGGGGGATCGTGAAACAGATCCATTTTCTGTATTGGAAAACTCAGAGCCCCCTGATTACAGCTCCCCCCACCCCAAAATTTTTGGGATGTTTTTGGACCACTAAAAAAAAGATCCTGGAATCCGTGGAATCCAAATTTTTAAAAATCTATCCCGTCCATATGGTTCCAAAAGAAACTCAAGGATTCGTTTCAAATTTGCAAATAAAACCCGTGGGGAAAAAGCCTAACCTCCTTGCCTACTTTCGGTGGCTTTTTCCCTTTTTCTTTTTCCACATCCCCTGGGTTTTTTTTTTCCAGTAAATTTTTGAATGGTGGGGGTTTAACGTTCCTCCCAAAAATCAATGCAACCTATAGAGCCAAATGAGGCCAAACAAGGCCCCCAAAAAGGGGATGTATTGAAAAATTTTAACCCCCAAGATTTCACCTTTTGCCAGACCCCCCCAAAAAGCGGGGGGAACACCGGGTGAAGCCGCCATAACTAGCATCAACAGGGGGCAGGACTTTTCTATAAACCCAAATGCAGGAGGGGAAAAAAAAAAAAAAAAAAGTTTAATTGGGGCTTTTTTTTTTCTTTTTGCATCATCCTAAAACACATTTTTTTTTGGTCTCTGAAAAATTTTTTTCCCTTCCCCTTTTTTTGGGTTTGTAACCCAAAAAAATTTAAAAAAGATCAAAAAACCCAAAAAAACCCTCCTTCTAGTTTAACCAATATTGACAACAGGGGTTTTTTTTATATTCAGGGGGGTTTTTGTCCAAAAGAAGGGAATAAAACCCCCCTATTATAAATCAATTTTTGGGGTTTTTAAAATGAAACCCCCTAAAAATTTATCTGAAAAAAAAAAGCCATTGAAAACGATATTTTATTAGTCACTTCATATTTCCTTCTTGTCAAAACAAATTGAATTTAATATTTAAAGTGGGTTTTAATATTTTCCCCCTTTTTTGGGAGATTGGGAAAAGCAAATTTTTTTTTCCCCCCTTTTAAAGGGTACGGAAAGGGGGTTTCCTGCTCCCCAAAACATGTCAATGTTGCAAGAAATGTAATGGGTTCCCTTTTTTTTAACAACTTAACAACCTGAAAAAAATGTTTAATTAACCCCCTTTGGGCCTTTTAATTTTCGAGTTTTTTTTATTATAGTATTAAAAAATAAAAAAAAAAGGATTTTTGGGGTTTTTTTTCTTTCAAATAACAAACCTTTATGTGTTAATTTGGTTTAATTTTTGGTTTCAACACATCTTTCGTTGCAAGGTATTCAATTTTCCCTTTTGAATTGTGGTTTTCGAAATAAAAACAAACATTGGTAAATTAAAATGACTTATACTTACTTTTTTGTCAATTTTTTTTCTCTGATATACTTTTTAAACTTACACCCCACTGCTTTTTTTCTGTTTTTTAATAGGTTTTGTACAATTTCATATCGGGTTTTCAATTCTTAAAGAACCCCCCCTTAAACTTTTATCCATTTTAATATATTTGCAGGGGGACTGTAAAATATCACTGTGTAATTGGGATTTGCTCATTTTCCCCTTTCTCCCAGAATTCTTCCTTTTTTTAAATGGGGCTTTCCATCACATGATTAAAAATGCATTGAATTATTCTAAGCTTCTGTTTTTAAAAGGGAAATTTCTTTTCCCCCAGAATCTTTAAAAAAACACAACAAACCCCGGGGAGAGGGGGGGGAGGGAAAACGGGTCAGGATTTTGAAGAGGGAAAGATTATGCAGGGGGGGGGAAAAATTTCCTGTTTTTGCATAAATAGAAAAGAGAAAAAATTTTTCGGGTTTTAAAAAAAACAAAATTGCTTTTTTAAAATTTAAAAATTGTCATTCTTTTTTCGTAAAACCTTGGGTAGTCTTCGGGAAAGTTTTTTTCCAAAAAAGCACCAACCAGGGGCCGGCCCCAGCACAGGGGACTCGTTTGGGCCCCGATTGTAAATATTTTTTAAAAATTTAAAAACCCCAAAGTTTACGTTGGGGATTTTTATTGGATTGGGGGTTGTGTTGTGGAAAAGGGGAAAGGGAGTATCATGTGTACTCCCCCCTTTGGGGTTTGTACAGAATAAACTCAGTTTAATCAAGGCCCGGGGCAAAAAGGGGGTCCCATCAAGGGGTTGGGGAAGGGGGGGATACAAAATTTTATTTTTAAAAAACCCTTTTTTAGTTTTTTTTGTAACTAAACCATAAAGTTTACAAAAAAGTTAAAAAAATTTTTAAAAAACTGTGCACCATTAAAAAAAAAAAATTAAAGAAAAAATTTTTTTTTTTGCTGAGGTATGATTGCCTCGAAAAGTTGGGAAAAAGTTTTAAAAAATCAGATGTGAGGAAGTTTTCTTTCAGAACTTAAATGTAATGCAAAGGGGTTATTTTTTATTTTCCTATCTCAAAAAAAACGCGTTTTTTAAATTTTTTCGTTAATCTAATCTACTTCCCCATAAAGGAAAAATTTTTGGGGTCTTGTCTTGTTATACTTGAAAAATGTAAAAAAGATGAAAGGGTATCGGGGTTTTTAAATTTAAATCAACACTTATTTTTTGCCCCAAAAACCCCCAATCTGATAATGAAAGAAAACTTTTTTAAAGGGAAGCATCAAGTGTAATAGATGTCGCACCCCCTAAAAAGGCATTTAAAAATTTCTAAAAGGATTTTTTTTTTAGCATATCATTAACATTTTTCAGCTAATAATATTAAAGGGAAAACCTTTTTGAATAATAACCCCACAAGCACAAAACCCCAAATCAGGAAATTTTTACACCACTCCTTTTTTCATTATATTTTTGAGCAAAACATACACAGCTATAAAAAAATTCAATTTAATTTTCTTTTAAATAATTTAACAGGATAAAAATTTTTAAACTTTTACATAAACCCCCATGAAAATAACCCCTTAAGGTACTTTTTATTTTGTTATAAAAAATATGGGGAAAACCCCCAATAGGGGAATAAAAAGATCTTTTAAAAAAAACCTCATTTATATTTCCAGTACCCCCCAAGAAAAATAATCCAATTCCCACAAACAATTCCCCTTTGGGTTTAAAAAGGGAAAAACAATTTCTTTTAAGATAAGGAAAAAAAAGTCACCTTGATCGGATGTACTCAGGGGCCTGACACTCTGGGTCTTTTTACATTTTCCCAAATTTTTAAAAGAAATTACCCCCCCGGGTTTTTAAAACCCCAACACTCCCCCAAAAAATTTTCCTGTATAGGTTTTAAAAAAACATTTTGCATCAACTGAGAAACTTTAACTGATATGAAAGACAAATCAACCAAATTCTTTCATTTTTTGACCAAAAACGAACAGAAGAACCCCTCACATCCCGAGTTTAAAACGCATTGACCCCCCCCTTTTTCGATAGCAATCATAAACCCCCACCAAAAAATAAAATTTTACTAATTGGGGAACAGTTTTTTTAAATTTTTTTAAAAATTTTATTTTATCTTTATTCTCAAAATTTTTTCTAATAAAAAATCCAAAAAAAAGGGGTTTTAAAAAAACATTGTTGCATCCCCCCTTTTTGAAAACCCCCGATAAAGGGGGCCCTGTTAGCGCTGGCCTTCACAATTGAGTTTTTAATTGAAAAAAAAAAGCTTTTTCCCCCCTTTATGTGCAAATTTTTAAACCCACACGGGGACCAGGGAAAAACAACCCCGCTATTGCACGTTTTACATGACCCCCTTTTTTTTTGCTTAAGTACCGTATTTTACTCTGTATAAGCCAGTTTTTCAGGCCCCCAAAATTTTTGGGGTGAAAACCCCCCCCGGGTTTTTCAGAGTAAAAACGGGAGTCAGGGGTGGGGAGGGGGAAGGGGGGGGGGAGGGTGGGGGGGATGACGGCCCCCCTCACGGGGGGCCCCTCATTATTTTTGCACTGCTTTTCCCCCCCCCAATTTAGCCCGGGGGGGGGGGGAACCGTGCATATTTCCCCCAAATGCTGGCACTCACCCCCCCTTGAAAAGGGCCCCCCCCCCCCCGGGGCTTATATTTTCCACCCGGTCTTTGATCCCCCCCGCTTCTCGGTGCGTTTCCTCCCCTCCGTCCTGCTAAAATCCCCCATTCCCCCGGGCCCCCATAAAATCATGGGGACGGCCCGGGGGCCCGGGGTATCGGCGGGAGCTACAGGACGCAGCACCCAGGAGGGGGGGTCAAAGGGGCCGGGGGTGGAAAAGGGAAAACCCCCCGGGGGGGGGCCCCCGCAAGGGGGGGGGGAGTGCCACATTTGGGGGTGCTGGTTCCCCCAAAGGGGGCGTGGGTCCCCCGGGGGGCCCGCGGGTACCCCCAGGGGGCTGCGGGGTACCCCCCGGGGGGCTGCCGGGGGGCCCCCGGGGGTTTTTTTGGGGTACCCCCAGGGGGCTGTTGTATAGCCCCCGGGGGGTGCTGTATACCCCGGGGGGCTGCTGAAACCCCCCTGGGGGCTGTTTACCGCTTGGGGTGCTGTAACCCCCGGGGCCCGCTGTATCCCCCCCGGGGGTTTTGTATAGCACCGGGGGGTGCTTTTAAAACCCCCGGGGCTGCTTTTATTCCCCCGGGGGTGCTGATACACCGGGGGTTCTGTATCCCCCCCGGGGGGCTGTTTTTACCCTTGGGGGGCGTATTCCCCCTTTGGGGGTGCGTTTTTTCCTTTTCCCCCTGCTTTTTTCCACTGGGCTGTGTATTACCAGGGGGGTGTGTATAGCCCCTGGGGTGCTGTTTTTCCCCTGGGGCTGTGTTACCCCTTTGGGGGCCCTGCTGTATCCCCCCGGGGGGCTTTATTACCCGGGGGGTGCTGTATAGCCCCGGGGGTGCTTTATACCCCCCGGGGGTGCTTATACCCCCTTGGGGGCTGCGGGATCCCCCCGGGGGGTGCGGGTTTTACCCCGGGGGGTGCTTTTTTCCCCGGGGGGTGTGTATAGCCCCTGGGGCTGCTTTATTCCCCCTGGGGTGCTGTTTTCCACGGGGGCTGCTGTTTTTACACTGGGGGCTGTTTTAAAAAACCCCCTGGGGGGCGGGCGTATACCCCCACTGCTGGGGGTTTGTATACCGGCTGGGGCCCCCACCCCCCGGCTTATACACGAGCCATAGGTTTTTCCCCCGGGTTTTGGGGGGGGCAAAAGTGGGGGGGTCGGTTATCCCCGGGGGCGGTTATAAAAGGGTTTTATCGGAAAATTTTTAAAAAATTAATAAAAATTTTAAAAATTTTAACTCACTGTCCTAAAATTTCTCCCGAGCCCCAGAACCCGGGCCCCCCGTCCAAAAAAATTTAAGATTGCTTTAATTTAAGAAATAAATGATGGGGGGTGCTTTTTTTAAATTTTAAAAAAAAAGGGCATATTTTTTTCAATTTTAAAAAAATAACCCCATTTATTGGTCCAAGGACGGGCAAAACCCATGGGGCAGATGAAAAATTTATTGTATTTGGAAAACAAAAAAAATTTTTCCCTTCAAAATGGCAACATTCTTATACTTTGGACAATTTTCTTGAAAAAATTTTATCCCATAATCTAAATTTTTTTTAAAATTTTTCCCCAAAATTAATCCAGGCCTTTTAAAAAAATTTTTTTGAATGAATTTTACAACTTCTTTTTTTTTGGGTTTGGGGGGGGGAATTCCAGGGGGAGCATATGGCTCGTAATAAACATGTTGCTTTGCGCACGAGATCCTTTTCAAATCCTCACCAAAAAACACATTGAAAGGGGGTTTTTTCATTTTCCCCCCTTTTTTGAATGAAGGTTTTCTTTTTTTTAAAAAAACACAGTTGGGGCCCCTTCCCCTTTTTAACAATGTTTAAAGACAAGGGAAGCTGCCAAAGGGAAACATAAAAAATGCATTTTTAGCAAAGTCAAGACTTTTAAAGGTTAAAGGCCATCTCCAAAGCCCCTGGTTTTCCCCTTTTTTAATTTAAGGGGCCCTTTGTTTTTTAAAATGTTTTTTAAGAAAAAAAATTTTTAATAACCTCCCTTGACATAGGGAAAGAGGGAAAAAATTTCAAGCGATTTTCTTTGAAAAAATTGGGTTTAAAAGGTTAAAAAAAAATGCATCAAAAATTTAAAAACTTGAAGGGGGCCCCAATTTAAAAATCGGGGTCATGGTTTTAACCCAAAAAAACCCAAAACCACACAATATATCAAGAAACTTTATGGTGAGGACCTGGAATAAACCATTGTGAAAAAAAGGACTTAAAAAGGGAAAAGCTGATCTTTTCCAAAAGGGACCTTTACAAATTAAAATTTTTTTTTGGGAAAAAAAGTTTTTTTCACAGATTAAAGAAAAGTAGACCAAATTTTTTTTAAAGTGAAGCAAAAGTTTTTTTTACAGACGATTTCAATTAAAACTTATAAGGAAACAAACCCCCTTTCCAACATTTTTAAAAAGGGTGGAGGGCCATAATGCTCTGGGGTGCGTTTTCTGGTTTAGTATGAAGGCTGGGCATTCACAAAAAATTTTGAAATCGGGAGAATTTTTAAGAGGTTTTATAGCAAAATTTTTCCCTTTTTAGTGTAAGAATATTGTTTTCAGTCAAAAAACCTGAGTCCTCCCCCCCAAGGGGGAAAAAAACCCAAAACACACATCCAAAAAAATACATGGAAAGGGTTTGAAAAAGCAAAAATGGGGCTGTTTCAAAATGGGGCCCCCCCTTTAGTCCTAGCTTTAAAATCTGCCGTGGGGGGGGGAAAAAAAAACCTGCAATGTTCAAAAGCTTGAAAAAAACGGGATGGTTTTAAAGGGAAAAAAATCCCAGCGGGGGTGCAATAGGGGGTTTTTTAAAAAGGGTTTAAAAAAAAATTTTGGGGGTGTCAATTCCCAAAGGGGTTTTGCAACCAAGTATTAATTAGGGGGCTTTTTTTTGTCATGCTTTTTTTCTGTTTCTTCTTTTTAAATTGCAAAAATTAAAAAATTTTCCAAACAATGTTTTTAAATTTTTTTATTTTCTTTGGGCCATTAAAATTAAAAAAAAAAAGGGTTTTTAAAAAATTTTAGTACATTTCCCTTTTTTTTTCTGAAGATTTTGTACAGCCTAGGGAAAAAAAAAAGTGGTGCTAATAATTGGTTTTAGCACAAGAAAAAAAGGCTGTGAAATTTTTTCCTGGGGGTTTAAAACGAGCTGAGCATTATGGTGCTATTTTGGACCCTGAAAAAAATAGACGTTTTTAAGCAGTCTTGGGGGTACATTTGCGTGATCATGTTTACATATTTTTGTCCGAAGGTAAACAAAAATTCCCCCAAGGAAAAATTTTGGGTAAACATAAAGATTTTTTAATTTTTCGGATTCTACATGCAGCTATTAAAAGGGGTTGAAAAAAAATATATGCAAAATAATTTTTCATCATCCCAAAACCTTCTCCCAAAAGGGAAAGATGATCACTAATTATTTATTTATACCCTTTGATGTAAAGTGATTTTCCCCCTTAAAACTTTGTATAAGAACTAAAACAGCTTTTCAATTTATGATACTGATCACCATTTTGCAGTATTTTAAAAAAAAAAAAAAATCTTATTGAATTTTAACTTACCCCCCAAAGCATACTGAAATGTTTTTTACTTTTGTGTAACTTTTGAAGAAGTATTTTAAAAGATAGGGGAAAAAAATAATGCAAATCAAAGGGCCCAAAAGAAGAAGAACAACTTAAATGAGAGTTTCAAACAAAGGGAATAAACATAAAATGTACAATAGAATCAGTAGGCAGGCAATAATTTTAAGGGAACTATTCAGGAAGATTACGGCCCTCCCCCCACCAAAATGAAAAATGCTATGTTCCCAAGCAAAGGGGCCCCCTTTTAACCCGCTGAGACTTTCCAGAATTTCCCCCCAGTGACCCCGACCTGGCTGTCGACTCCCCCCAGCAAACCAGTGGCCCAGCGACATTGTGGAAAGAAATATAAACTATTTTTTCCCACAAGGGCGAGCTCTCGCTCCTGTCTTCTGACAGGTTTCGGTAAGCAGGAGCGGCGGGGTATCCTTGAAAAAAAAACGGGGTATCTAGGCAGGGGCCCCCAGTGCCTATTTAAACCCGATGTATACCGGGTTTTTGCAGCCTTTTCCGCTTCCAGGTGGTATCCAAGGTACCAGGGGTATTTTAACCCACTTCACTGTCCCTATTTATGCACTGTTTTCTTTAGATACCAGCCTGGAAGGGAGAAGGTGGTAACCAAGGTTTACTTTGGGAAATAACTAGGTGCTGCGCATCCCTAGATACCTTTTGTGTACCGGGTTTACCACCCGGGCGAGGTCACTTATCGTTGGTCTCTCGTTTGCCCCCCACGCAGTGTTGCGGGCTGACTAGGGGGGAGACCAGGGACTGAAAAATGGTCCGGAACGACGTGAGCGATCAGCATCGTCACGGGCAGGGGCCTGATCGCGGCTACATTTCACACACTGTGACATCGCTGGAGAGGTGGGCTGTTACGTCACAAAACCTGTACGCTTCGGGCGAATCCTAGCGGTTTTTTGTAGTGTTTTGAAGAACCCCCTTAAATACATTGTTGTAAAGCTTTTACTTCGGGCTGTTGTTTTGAGAAATTAAAGTCCCTGTTTTTTATTCATGTGCAAAGGGAAATTTAAGTATCTGGGCCCTGATCAGAGAACTACTCAAAAACCTTTTTTGTTCCCCCCCAGCCCAAATTTTTCCCCTGCTGGACGGACAGCTCACTAGATGTGTATTCAAAACCAGTATGCTGCCAGTTTAAAACAGATGAAGGTGGGGCTGGGTGGAAATTGAGCCAGGAAGGCAAAAAGGGTTGGAAAAATCCTTGTTCATGCCCAGAGAAAATAAGCTTCACTTGCATACAATTAAAATAGTAATTTGAGTCAGGTAGTAATAGATTTTTGACATCTGGGACTCTGGGGTGCCACACAATTTTCACTTTTCGCCTCCGGGTGGTAGTTTTCCTACCCGATAGAACAAAAGGGTATCTACACCGGGAAAACTAAAAACCCCCACAACACTTTTTTTGCCTCCCGGCCTGAAGGGGGCATTTAAACCCCGGGTTCAGGGCAGCTTTTTTCTATAAATTCTGGTCTGGGGGAGAGTTGGGCAAATTTCAAAATACTGAGCAGTACTGAAGAAGAAAACCTGTGAATTGAGCAGGCTAAGCTCCCTCCCAGGATAGCCCAAGCCTAGTGGGGACCCAAGGCAAGAGTCTGAGGAAAAAGTGGGGAGCCCGGGGAGCCCAGCGGTGTCGAGCTCACCCCCGAGGAGTAAATCGCCAAGAAAAGGAAAACCAGGTCTTTATGCTGTGCAAGGCCCTACGACCCAGCAAACCAATGCCGGGGGGGTGGTGAATTTCAAAAATTTCCCATCCAAACCAAGTGCCGGAGACAAAGCAGCATTAAAAGCCCAGGAGCAGCTGCCTGTGAAGTAGGGGGTAATAAAGGACTGGCTGCCTGTATACTGGGGACATAAAGGGGGGGAGAGGGGAGGGCCGCCCCGCTCAGCTTTTAGCAGCAAACAGGGAAACCCCCAAGAGAAAGGGGCAGTGGGGAGGCCTTAAAAACTTGCCCCGGTGAGGAAAAACCCCGAGTTTACTTTCCCAGGTTACACGACAAAACAGCAACAGCATCTGTGGGTTTAAATGGTTTGCCGTGAAGGATTTGAGGAACCAACAAAAACATTAGTCTGTCTGTTAATGCGCACCCTCCCTCCCGCACCCTACAACCCTTTCAACATCCACTGCCATGGGGATCCGCTCTGTCCCAGGGAGCCAACCATCCCAGCCGCCTATCCATTATCCCCAGAGGTTCTGCAGCAGCGGGGAGCCACTAATAGCCACAAACCATGGGGTTTGGCCCTTACAAATTTTAAATTTCATTTTAAACCCCCCTAATCCCCAAAAACTCTTTAACACTGAAACCCCGAGTTTTCGGAAGCCGGGTCTCGACCCCTGTGACTCCCGAAGTGCTTTAAAAAGCCCGCCATTACTAAAACGCGAGGCACGCAGGAAGCCGAGGGGGAAAATATCATAGGGGCGGCAACCCCGCAAAGGTGAAAAAAAGGAAGACCAACCTGCGCTTGAGACATCCTTTGGGGGGAAGAAAAACCCCAGTCCCCCACCAGCGGAACTAAAGTGAGTACCCTGAGGGCTAAGGTTCACTAGGGGGGAGGAAAATGTCAGACCCAAAGATGGAGAGGAGCTCGGCAAGCACACAAGGGGGGGGCACAGCCCAGTCCCCCAGCACCAGGTGCAGCCCAACTAGCGGGTGAAGCGCCAGCGGGAAAGCCAGGGCCCAACGATAGCCCGGGAAATGCTTTTTCCCTGATGCTTTTCACCACAAGGAGAAAACTTTGGTTTCTTGAATACTCAGGGGAACCAAATACCATGACAGACTTCATTGAGGACCTAAAAGAAGAGAAAACGATTTAAAGCATAATATATTGGACAGAAAAAACTGGTACAGCCCAGTCCCAACGTAAAGTCCTGGCCGGACACTGATAAAGACATGTTGTGCATTGATGGCCAGACTGAAAGTCCCCTTTGATCCCCCTTACTGCTCCCAAAGCGGGAAAAAAAGGGATTTTGGGGTTTATAAACAGAGGGTGCGGATAGCTTTAAAAGACTTTGCTTTGAACCTCCAGGAAGCAATGAGGGCAATAAAATAGCAGCCCCTTACTGATGTCCCAAAGAAGCGAAGAAGGGGCTCATTAAAAACATTTATATTAAGGGGCTTTTATCCCCCGCACACAGGTCCCCAAATTTTGGGTGATGGCCATCCAGAATCCTTTATCGAGACTTTTCGCAATTTTTAAAAACCCCAAAACATTCAGATGCTGCAGGGGGACGACTTTGCGAAGTGCTGCACTCAACGGGTGCCCCGCTAATGACCTTTCCACCCCGGGGGTGGTGCGTAGTTCCCCAGAACCCTTGGAGACTGACACACAGATCCTAGGAAAAAAGTTTCCCCTGCCCGAACTATGGACTCAGCTCTGGGAGCTGCATAAAGGTGTGGCTGCACTAACCAGGGAAACCCTGCAGTCCCGTGGGTTTCACCCCAAAAGACAAAGATTCAGCCCGCCCCCAGTCCGGGGGGAGGTCCCCTGGCAACGACAGAAAAGGCCCCCCCGGAAAAGGGGAAGGGGAATGATGGTTTTGATTTCAACTGGACAAAACCCAAATTTTTCGTGCTGTGACAGGGTGGGGACACATGGCTAGGGGATTGTCCCCCAGTTGACCCCAATTTTCCCGGGGTTTGGGGGGCCAACACAAATAACTTTCCCCTTTTTAAAACACCCTATTCCCCAAAAACTCTTTTACAAATGAACCCAGGGTTACAGAAGCCCGGTTTTTTGACCCCGGGGACTCCCCAGAAGTGCTAAACAGCCCCGGTTTTCCCAGTACCCACGGCCCTGGGTTGCATCAATTGCCTTTGTAAAAGTGTGGGGTGACATTTAAAACTTTAAGAGACCAAAATAGCTTTCAAAAAATATTTTTGGGAGGGTAATTTTATTCAGACAGTTTCCCATGGAAAAGAGAAAAAACAGGAAGCAGATTTCAAAATATAAGGCTGGAAATCACAATTTCCGTATGACTTGCGCAAGTGTTTGGGACCCCCCTGGCTAGGGGGCCACAGGGGGTTTTACACTCTGACAACAAAAAAGTGGTATGTGGTTGGTTTAAACCCTATGGAGTTCAAGTTACCACACACAACCAGGGGCTAGGCCCCCCTAGTACAGAGGGAATGATAATTCAGTAGGTCCCGAAAGGGGGGGGGAGCCTAAGATAGTGAAGAAGTGATGAGTGACAGTTACCTCAGACAGCAAATAGAAAAAAAAAAAGCGGTGTCAGAGGTTTTGGGGCGCTAAAAAAACCCCGGGTTGGTGATTAAAAATTTCCCATAATTTATTGCACGAACAGCAGGGGTCCCGTATGCCACAAAAGCGGGTTTTGAAGCACAGATGCGTCTTTCTCAAGTGGAGGTGATCCACTTGAGAAAGACGCATCTGGCGTCGGGAAAAAAATTGTGGCATACTGGACCCCTTGCTGTTCGTGCAATAAATTATCGGTAA